>WWNC01000249.1:0-218648 GCA_011125475.1 Melanerpes aurifrons
TTAGAAGGGAGTTAATACAGGCCGTTATCAGTTTTCAAGGCCGGAGCCTTGGCAGAAAACCCAGCACAGGCAGAAAGCTGCTGCACCGAAGGAGATGCGGAAGCAAGAGTGACAGAGAAGTGCTGGGAATGCCCATTTCCACTCCCGTTCAGAAGGTGCTTCCTCCCACCTGACCAATGAAAATTAGTTTAGACTATTCCTTCCGTTTACCAACTTCCGTCCACCATATTCCCTTTCTTAAGGGGACAGCGTCAACCGGGCACACAAGTTAAGAGCCTATTAACAAAGGACAAGTAGCTTATAGCAACCCTGTAAGATTATATAAAGTGTGATTGTACAATACTAAAGATGAATTAGACCGCTAGCTCTATGAGTGTTTGAGTCTGATTCCACTCACCAAAGAATGAACCACGGCAGGCTGCATGCCTGCAGATGATTTATGAAAGGGAACTAAAACATCATTTTGAATCTGCTCTTTCTCTCCTGGTGGATGCAAACAGAATGACTCCTTTGATCAGGGGTCTCCCTGACTTGCTTAAAATAAGAGGTATCCAGCTTCAAAAAGAAATAGCTAATACCCCACTTTCTTCCAGGACATGGCAAGATGTGGGGAGGGAGTTATTAGATTATGCTAGGCAGTATAGTATACCTGAGGAAATTAAAAAACCTCAAACTAGAGGCTTGAGACATGTGAAAATGACTCACCCACCAAGCCCCCAGGGCCAGAGGCGCCGTATTCCTAGTAGGCACCTGGCTAGGGCAGGGAACACTTGAATACCCGGCAATATTGGTGGGGGATGGGTCGGGAGAAAGGTATTCCAAAAGAAGTGGTTGATGGGGTAGCCATGAGGCAACTACAAATCATTGTGCAATGTTGGCCCGAGCCTAAAAAGAGGACTGAGGTCACTGCTCCCCTCTTGGTGGGACCATTTGGTGAGGGGAGGGGTATGGCCCAGGGCAACCAAGGGCTTCACTTCTCAGTGGTGAATTGGGGGGTGAAGCATGAGTCAGGAGATCACCAAAAAATTGTACTTGGTTTGGAAAAAGGCTTTTGTTTGTGCTTAGCTTCGCTTTGAGAGAACCTGAAGCAATCAACGAGACTTACAGGCCCATTCAAAGTAATTATCACCTGAGAGGGTGGCTCTGAATGGTAACCTGGAAATACCAGTTTTATATGTTTCAAGGTTGTGTTTCTTATTTAAGTTCTAATGCTAAATTTAAGTTCTAATGCTGAAGACTACCTGATGTATAGTCAGAAGGACTTGTCTTGCTACAATATGGAAGACTTCTCAACTTTTGCATCACAGAAGACGTCTCTTCAAGGACTGTACTTTTCATAACCCCACAGACATTCAGATCTGGACGGAAGCTCCCACTTCAATTCCAAACTGAAGGACTAACGGGGTGGGGGGGGTATGGGTTTGTTTGTTCTCCTGGCTTCCAGGAGGAACAAGGATGCTTTCACCTTGTGTAATTACCTGGTTTAATTTTGTTATAATTGTCAATCTTGTATAAATCCCTGTTGCATACAGTGATTCAACATGTAGTGTCCAATATGCAATTTGTGACTAATGACGATGTAAAACAGATTCGTGCCATTAGGCGATCAAAATGTATTGTAAAAATTGTTTAAAAATTCTCTCCTTTCCTTTCCTTTCTTTTCTTTTCTTTCTCTCTCACTTTTATCTTTGATTGACGGGGTGGTGTGGAAGACGACAAGTTTATCTCTCTTAATGTAAATCAACAAAGATAAAGTGAATCCTGTCTACCAATCCTGGATGCAAATCAGCTTGTGATTGCATCGTGATAACACGGGACTACAACAATGGACCTAAGGACCCAGCCATCACGACCAATCCTGGATGCAAATCAGCTTGTGATTGCATCGTGATAACACCGGACTACAACAATGGACCTAAGGACCCAGCCATCAGGCTTTCTGGGCAGGGTGGTTTCCGCCCAAAAGACTTGAGCAACTACTGGTTTGTAGGGAGAAAAACAGAGGAGAGAAACAGAGGAGAAAAACGGGGAGAAAAAAGGAGATGAAGGAAAACACAGGAGACGGGCCAGGCCGCTGAGAAGAGAAAGCCGGGACGATGCTGCTCCGGAGAAAAGAGGCTGCCCGGAGGACCACAGCTCCAGCCAAATCCTCAACACCCCTTCTCTACAGACCCAGGCTGCCCAGAGGAGCCTCAGCACTGTTCCTGTATCAACCCAACATCTCCCCAGAGGACCACAGCTGTTCTCCAGCAAAAGCCTCACCAGCGTTTCTCTACAAACCCAACATCTCCTGCAGCACCTTGCCTCCACAGACTTTAACTGTCTTGGGGGGGATGAGGGGTGTGGTAATATAATTCCTTTCCTCTTCTATCTCTCGTCTCTCTCTCCCTCTTTATTTTCTCCCTCTCCACTTTAGTTATGTCCACTTTATTTCTCTTTTCTCCCTCTCCCCTTTCTTATGTCCACTTTAGTTATGTAATAAATAGTCTAGCTGTTGATACTTTGGCCTCGTTTGTGCCTTTAATTTCACAACACGGGAATATTTAAAAGAACTGTGTCTCCGGACCGAGACATCTAATGTCTCCGGACCGTGACATACCCCAAGAATGTTTTGCTTCTATTCGAATCGTCTCAGAAGTGCTGTATGCAGCTGTAGATTAAAGCATGTATCTCAGCAGAGGAAACTGCTAGGGCTGAATTCAAATATGCATTTTGACTCCCTCCAGAAGTTAAATCAGATGGCGAATGCAATTTGGTGCTAGGCCTTTCCCTTTAGGTTTTACCCCAAGTATGCTTTGCTTCTATTCGAATTGTCTCAGAAGTGCTGTATGCAGCTGTAGATTAAAGCATGTATATCCACAGAGGAAACTGTTAGGGCTGAATGCAAATATTCATTTTGACTGCCTCCAGAAGTTAGATCAGATGGCAAATGCAATTTGGCGCTCGGTTTTTCCCTTTAGGTTTCGCCCCAAGAATGTTTTGCTTCTATTCGAATTGTCTCAGAAGTGCTGTATGCAGCTGTAGATTAAAGCATGTATCTCAGCAGATATAGGGCAGAATTCAAATACTCATTTTGACTGTCTACAGAAGTTAGATCAGATGGCAAATGCAATTTGGTGCTAGGCCTTTCCCTTTAGGTTTGACCCCAACAATGTTTTCATTAGTTTCGATCACTCTCGATATCAAGCATTTTACAGCAGTGTGGACCACCCTGTATCTCAGCAGCGGAAAGAGGCAGGAAGAATTCAAATACTCATTTTGATTGTCTCCAGAAGTTAGATCAGATGGGAAATGCAATTTGGTGCTAGTCCTTTCCCTTTAGGTTTTACCACAGGAATGTGTTCTTTAGTCACGATCACTCTCGAAATCAAGCATTTTACAGCAGTGTAGACCACCCTGTATCCCTGCAGAGGAAAGAGGTAGGGAAGAATTCTAAGGATCATTTTGACTGTCTCCGGAAGTTAGATCAGATCGCAAATGCAATTTGGTGCTAGGCCTTTCCCTTTAGGTTTTACCCCATGTATGTTTTGCATCTATTCGAATTGTCTCAGAAGTGCTGTATGCAGCTGTAGATTAAAGCATGTATCTCAGCAGAGGAAAGTGTTCGGGTTGAATTCAAATACTCATTTTGACTGTCTCCAGAAGTTAGATCAGATGGCAAATGCAATTTGGTGCTAGGCCTTTCCCTTTAGGTTTTACCCCAACAATGTTTTCATTAGTTTCGATCACTCTCGAAATCAAGCATTTTACAGCAGTGCGGACCACCCTGTATCTCAGAAGGGGAAAGAGGTGGGGAAGAATTCTAACGATCATTTTGACTGTCTCTAGAAGTTAGATCAGATGGAAATGCAATATCGTGCTCGGCCTTTCCCTTTAGGTTTTACCCTAAGAATGTTTTGCTTCTATTCGAATTGTCTCAGAAGTGTTGTATGCAGCTGTAGATGAAAGCATGTATCTCAGCAGAGGAAAGTGTTTGGGCTGAATTCAAATACTCATTTTGACTGCCTCCAGAAGTGAGATCAGATGGCAAATGGAATTTGGTGCTAGGCTTTTCCCTTTAGGTTTTACCCCAAGAATATTTTGCTTCTATTCGAATTGCCTCAGAAGTGCTGTATGCAGCTGTAGATAAAAGCATGTATCTCAGCAGAGATAGGGCTGAATTCAAATATTCATTTTGACTGCCTCCAGAAGTTAGATCAGATGGCAAATGCAATTTGGTGCTAGGCCTTTCCCTTTAGGTTTTACTTCAACAATGTTTTCATTAGTTTCGATCACTCTCGAAATCAAGCATTTAACAGCAGTGTGGACCACCTGTATCTCAGCAGAGGAAAGAGGCAGGGAAGAATTCAAATACTCATTTTGACTGTCTCCAGAAGTTAGATCAGATGGCAAATGCAATTTGGTGCTAGGCCTTTCCCTTTAGGTTTTACTTCAACAATGTTTTCATTAGTTTCGATCACTCTCAAAATCAAGCATTTTACAGCAGTGTGGACCACCCTGTATCTCAGCAGCGGAAAGAGGAAGGGAAGAATTCTAAGGATCATTTTGAATGCCTCCAGAAGTTAGATCAGATCGCAAATACAATTTGGCGCTAGGCTTTTCCCTTTAGGTTTTACCCCATGTATGTTTTGCTTCTATTCGAATTGTCTCAGAAGTGCTGTATGCAGCTGTAGATAAAAGCATGTATCTCAGCAGAGGAAAGTGTTCGGGTTGAATTCAAATACTCATTTTGACTGTCTCCAGAAGTTAGATCAGATGGCAAATGCCATTTGGTGCTAGGCCTTTCCCTTTAGGTTTTACCCCAACAATGTTTTCATTAGTTTCGATCACTCTCGAAATCAAGCATTTTACAGAAGTGTGGACCACCCTGTATCTCAGAAGGGGAAAGAGGTGGGGAAGAATTCTAACGATCATTTTGACTGTCTCTAGAAGTTAGATCAGATGGAAATGCAATATCGTGTTCGGCCTTTCCCTTTAGGTTTTACCCTAAGAATGTTTTGCTTCTATTCGAATTGTCTCAGAAGTGTTGTATGCAGCTGTAGATGAAAGCATGTATCTCAGCAGAGGAAAGTGTTAGGGCTGAATTCAAATCCTCATTTTGACCGTCTCTAGAAGTGAGATCAGATGGCAAATGCAATTTGGTGCTAAGCCTTTCCCTTTAGGTTTTACCCCAAGAATATTTTGCTTCTATTCGAATTGTCTCAGAAGTGTTGTAGGCAACTGTAGACTAAAGCATGTATCTCAGCAGAGATAGGGCTGAATTCAAATATTCATTTTGACTGCCTCCAGAAGTTAGATCAGATGGCAAATGCAATTTGGTGCTAGGCCTTTCCCTTTAGGTTTTACTTCAACAATGTTTTCATTAGTTTCGATCACTCTCGAAATCAAGCATTTAACAGCAGTGTGGACCACCCTGTATCTCAGCAGAGGAAAGAGGCAGGGAAGAATTCAAATACTCATTTTGACTGTCTCCAGAAGTTAGATCAGATGGCAAATGCAATTTGGTGCTAGGCCTTTCCCTTTAGGTTTTACTTCAACAATGTTTTCATTAGTTTCGATCACTCTCGAAATCAAGCATTTTACAGCAGTGTGGACCACCCTGTATCTCAGCAGCGGAAAGAGGAAGGGAAGAATTCTAAGGATCATTTTGAATGCCTCCAGAAGTTAGATCAGATCGCAAATACAATTTGGCGCTAGGCTTTTCCCTTTAGGTTTTACCCCATGTATGTTTTGCTTCTATTCGAATTGTCTCAGAAGTGCTGTATGCTGCTGTAGATTAAAGCATGTAGCTCAGCAGAGGAAAGTGTTAGGGCTGAATTCAAATACTCATTTTGACTGCCTCCAGAAGTTAGATCAGATGGCAAATGCAATTTGGTGCAAGGCTTTCCCCTTTAGGTTTTACCCCAACAATGTTTTGCTTCTATTCGAATTGTCTCAGAAGTGCTGTATGCAGCTGTAGATTAAAGCATGTGTCTCAGCAGAGGAAAGTGTTAGGGCAGAATTCAAATACTCATTTTGACTGCATCCAGAAGTTAGATCTGATGGCAAAAGGAATTTGCCAAACATATTTCAGTGTTCCTAAGGTTGGAAGGGACCTCAAAGATCATCAAGTCCAACCTGTCACCGCAGACCTCATGACTAGAGTAGGGAGGACACTACTGCCCACTGCAGGCTTGAACTCAAGACCTTCCCATTAAGGGTCTTATGTGCTACCAACTGAGCCACCATACCAGTTTTGGTGCTAGGCTTCTCCCTTTAGGTTTTACCCCAACAATGTTTTCATTAGATTGGATCAATCTCGAAATCGAGCATTTGGCAGCAGTGTGCACCACTCTGCATCTCAGCATAGGAAAGAGATAGGGCAGAATTCTAAGGATCATTTTGACTGCCTCCACACGTTAGATCAGATGGCAAATGCAATTTGGTGCTAGGCTTTTCCCTTTAGGTTTTACCCCAACAATGTTTTCATTCGTTTCGATCAATCTCGAAATCGAGCATTTGGCAGCAGTGTGCACCACTCTGCATCACAGCACAGGAAGGAGGTAGGGCAGATTTCTAAGGATCATTTTGACTGTCTCCAGAAGTTAGATCAGATGGCAAATGCTATTTGGTGCTAGGCTTTTCCCTTTAGGTTTTACCCCAACAATGTTTTCATTCGTTTCGATCAATCTCGAAATCGAGCATTTGGCAGCAGTGTGCACCACTCTGCATCTCAGCACAGGAAGGAGGTAGGGCAGATTTCTAAGGATCATTTTGACTGTCTCCAGAAGTTAGATCAGATGGCAAATGCTATTTGGTGCTAGGCTTTTCCCTTTTGTTTTTACCCCAACAATGTTTCGCTACTATTCGAATTGTCTCAGAAGTGCTGTATGCACATGCACAGAAAATCAAGTATCTCAGCAGAAGAAAGTGCTAGTGCAGAATTCAAATACTCATTTTGACTGCCTCCAGAAGTTAGATCAGATGGCAATTGCAATTTGGTGCTAGGATTTCCCCTTTAGTTTTTCCCCCAACAATATTTTGCTTCTATTCAAATTGTTTCAGAGGTGCTGTATGCAGCTGCAGAGTAAAGCAAGTATCACAGCAGAGGAAAGTGTTAGGGCAGAATTGAAATACTCATTTTGACTGCCTCCAGAAGGTAGATCAGATGGCAAATGCAATTTGGTGCTAGGCTTTCCCCTTTAGTTTTTCCCCCAACAATATTTTGCTTCTATTTGAATTGTTTCAGAGGTGCTGTATGCAGCTGCAGAGTAAAGCAAGAATCACAGCAGAGGAAAGTGTTAGGGCAGAATTGAAATACTCATTTTGACTGCCTCCAGAAGTTAGATCAGATGGTAAATGCCATTTGGTGCTGGGCTTTTCCCTTTAGGTCTTACCCAAACAATCTTCTCATTCGTTTCAATTAATCCTGAAATGAAGCATTTGGCTGCAGTGTGCACCACTCTGTATTTCAGCACAGGAAAGAGGAAGGGCAGAATTCAAATACTCATTTTGTCTGCCTCCAGAATGTAGATCAGATGGCAAATGCAATTTGGTGCTAGGCTTTTCCCTTTAGGTTTTACCCCAACAATGTTTTTATTACTTTCATTCAATCTCGAAAGCAAGCATTTGGCAGCAGTGTGGAAGATCCTGTATCTCAGCACAGGAACGAGGCAGGGCAGAATTCTAAGAATCATTTTGACTGCCTCCAGAAGTTAGGTCAGATAGCAAATGCAATTTCGTGCTCGGCTTTTCCCTTTAGGTTTTACCCCAAGAATGTTTTGCTTCTATTCGAATTTTCTCAGAAGTGCTGTATGCAGCTGTAGATTAAAGCATGTATCTCAGCAGAGGAAAGTGTTAGGGCTGAATTTAAATACTCTTTTTGACCGCTTCCAGAAGTTAGATCAGATGGCAAATGCAATTTGGTGCTAGGCCTTTCCCTTTAGGTTTTACCCCAACAATGTTTTCATTAGTTTCGATCACTCTCGAAATCAAGCATTTTACAGCAGTGTGGACCACCCTGTATCTCAGCAGAGGAAAGAGGTAGGGAAGAATTCTAAGGATTATTTTGACTGTCTCCAGAAGTTAGATCAGATGGGAAATGCATTTTGGCGCTAGGCTTTTCCCTTTAGGTTTTACCCCAAGAATATTTTGATTCTTTTATAATTGTCTCAGAAGTGCTGTATGCAGCTGCAGATTAAAGCATGTATCTCAACAGAGGAAACTGTTAGGGTTGAATTCAAATATTCATTTTGACTGTCTCCAGAAGTTAGATCAGATGGCAAATGCAATTTGGTACTAGGCCTTTCCCTTTAGGTTTTACCCCAAGAATGTTTTGCTTCTATTCGAATTGTCTCAGAAGTGCTGTATGCAGCTGTAGATTAAAGCATGTATCTCAGCAGAGGAAAGCGTTAGGGCTGAATTCAAATACTCTTTTTGACTGCCTCCAGAAGTTACATAAGATGGCAAATGCAATTTGGTGCTAGGCTTTTCCCTTTAGGTTTTACCCCAAGAATGTTTTGCTTATATTCGAATTGTCTCAGAAGTGCTGTATGCAACATTAGGTTAAAGCATGTATCTCAGCCGAGGGAAGTGTTAGGGCTGCATTCAAATACTCATTTTGACTGTCTGCAGAAGTTAGATCAGATGGCAAATGCAATTTGGTGCTAGGCTTTTCCCTTTAGGTTTTACCCCAACAATATTTTGTTTCTATTCGAATTGTCTCAGAAGTACTGTATGCAGCTGTAGATTAAAGCATGTATCTCAGCAGAGTAAACTGTTAGGGCTGAATTCAAATACTCATTTTGACTGCCTCCAGAAGGTAGATCAGATGGCAAATGCAATTTGGTGCTAGGCCTTTCCCTTTAGGTTTTACCCCAACAATGTTTTCATTAGTTTCGATCACTCTCGAAATCAAGCATTTTACAGCAGTGTGGACCACCCTGTATCTCAGCACAGGAAAGGGGTAGGGAAGAATTCTAAGGATCATTTTGACTGTCTCCAGAAGTTAAATCAGATGGCAAATGCAATTTGGTGCTAGGCTTTTCCCTTTAGGTTTTACCCCAACAATGTTTTGCTTCTATTCGAATTGTCTCAGAAGTGCTGTATGCAGCTGTAGATTAAAGCATGTATCTCAGCAGAGGAAAGTGTTAGGGCTGAATTCAAATACTCATTTTGACTGCCTCCAGAAGGTAGATCAGATGGCAAATGCAATTTGGTGCTAGGCCTTTCCCTTTAGGTTTTACCCCAACAATGTTTTCATTCGTTTCGCTCACTCTCGAAATCAAGCATTTTACAGCAGTGTGGACCACCCTGTATCTCAGCACAGGAAAGGGGTAGGGAAGAATTCTAAGGATCATTTTGACTGTCTCCAGAAGTTAGATCAGATGGCAAATGCAATTTGGTGCTAGGCTTTTCCCTTTAGGTTTTACCCCAACAATGTTTTGCTTCTATTCGAATTGTCTCAGAAGTGCTGTATGCAGCTGTAGATTAAAGCATGTATCTCAGCACAGGAAAGTGTTAGGGCAGAAAACTAAGGATCATTTTCTCTGCCTCCAGAAGTTAGATCCGATGGTAAATGCAATTTGGTGCTAGGTTTTTCCCTTTAGGTTTTACCTCAACAATGTTTTGCTTCTGTTCGACTTGTCACAGAAGTGCTGTATGCACCTGCACAGTAAATCAAGTATCTCCGCAGAAGAAAGTGTTAAGGCAGAATTCTAAGAATCATTTTGACTGTCTCCAGAAGTTAGATCAGATGGCAAATGCAATTTGGTGCAAGGTTTTTCCCTTTAGGTTTTACCCCAAGAATGTTTTGCTTCTATTCGAATTGTCTCAGAAGTGCTGTATGCAGCTGTAGATAAAAGCATGTATCTCAGCAGAGGAAAGTGTTCGGGTTGAATTCAAATACTCATTTTGCCTGTCTCCAGAAGTTAGATCAGATGGCAAATGCAATTTGGTGCTAGGCCTTTCCCTTTAGGTTTTACCCCAACAATGTTTTCATTAGTTTCGATCACTCTCGAAATCAAGCATTTTACAGCAGTGTGGACCACCCTGTATCTCAGAAGGGGAAAGAGGTGGGGAAGAATTCTAACGATCATTTTGACTGTCTCTAGAAGTTAGATCAGATGGAAATGCAATATCGTGCTCGGCCTTTCCCTTTAGGTTTTACCCTAAGAATGTTTTGCTTCTATTCGAATTGTCTCAGAAGTGTTGTATGCAGCTGTAGATGAAAGCATGTATCTCAGCAGAGGAAAGTGTTAGGGCTGAATTCAAATCCTCATTTTGACCGTCTCTAGAAGTGAGATCAGATGGCAAATGCAATTTGGTGCTAAGCCTTTCTCTTTAGGTTTTACCCCAAGAATATTTTGCTTCTATTCGAATTGTCTCAGAAGTGTTGTAGGCAACTGTAGACTAAAGCATGTATCTCAGCAGAGATAGGGCTGAATTCAAATATTCATTTTGACTGCCTCCAGAAGTTAGATCAGATGGCAAATGCAATTTGGTGCTAGACCTTTCCCTTTAGGTTTTACTTCAACAATGTTTTCATTAGTTTCGATCACTCTCGAAATCAAGCATTTAACAGCAGTGTGGACCACCCTGTATCTCAGCAGAGGAAAGAGGCAGGGAAGAATTCAAATACTCATTTTGACTGTCTCCAGAAGTTAGATCAGATGGCAAATGCAATTTGGTGCTAGGCCTTTCCCTTTAGGTTTTACTTCAACAATGTTTTCATTAGTTTCGATCACTCTCGAAATCAAGCATTTTACAGCAGTGTGGACCACCCTGTATCTCAGCAGCGGAAAGAGGAAGGAAGAATTCTAAGGATCATTTTGAATGCCTCCAGAAGTTAGATCAGATCGCAAATACAATTTGGCGCTAGGCTTTTCCCTTTAGGTTTTACCCCATGTATGTTTTGCTTCTATTCGAATTGTCTCAGAAGTGCTGTATGCTGCTGTAGATTAAAGCATGTAGCTCAGCAGAGGAAAGTGTTAGGGCTGAATTCAAATACTCATTTTGACTGCCTCCAGAAGTTAGATCAGATGGCAAATGCAATTTGGTGCAAGGCTTTCCCCTTTAGGTTTTACCCCAACAATGTTTTGCTTCTATTCGAATTGTCTCAGAAGTGCTGTATGCAGCTGTAGATTAAAGCATGTGTCTCAGCAGAGGAAAGTGTTAGGGCAGAATTCAAATACTCATTTTGACTGCATCCAGAAGTTAGATCTGATGGCAAAAGGAATTTGCCAAACATATTTCAGTGTTCCTAAGGTTGGAAGGGACCTCAAAGATCATCAAGTCCAACCTGTCACCGCAGACCTCATGACTAGAGTAGGGAGGACACTACTGCCCACTGCAGGCTTGAACTCAAGACCTTCCCATTAAGGGTCTTATGTGCTACCAACTGAGCCACCATACCAGTTTTGGTGCTAGGCTTCTCCCTTTAGGTTTTACCCCAACAATGTTTTCATTAGATTGGATCAATCTCGAAATCGAGCATTTGGCAGCAGTGTGCACCACTCTGCATCTCAGCATAGGAAAGAGATAGGGCAGAATTCTAAGGATCATTTTGACTGCCTCCACACGTTAGATCAGATGGCAAATGCAATTTGGTGCTAGGCTTTTCCCTTTAGGTTTTACCCCAACAATGTTTTCATTCGTTTCGATCAATCTCGAAATCGAGCATTTGGCAGCAGTGTGCACCACTCTGCATCACAGCACAGGAAGGAGGTAGGGCAGATTTCTAAGGATCATTTTGACTGTCTCCAGAAGTTAGATCAGATGGCAAATGCTATTTGGTGCTAGGCTTTTCCCTTTAGGTTTTACCCCAACAATGTTTTCATTCGTTTCGATCAATCTCGAAATCGAGCATTTGGCAGCAGTGTGCACCACTCTGCATCTCAGCACAGGAAGGAGGTAGGGCAGATTTCTAAGGATCATTTTGACTGTCTCCAGAAGTTAGATCAGATGGCAAATGCTATTTGGTGCTAGGCTTTTCCCTTTAGGTTTTACCCCAACAATGTTTCGCTACTATTCGAATTGTCTCAGAAGTGCTGTATGCACATGCACAGAAAATCAAGTATCTCAGCAGAAGAAAGTGCTAGTGCAGAATTCAAATACTCATTTTGACTGCCTCCAGAAGTTAGATCAGATGGCAATTGCAATTTGGTGCTAGGATTTCCCCTTTAGTTTTCCCCAACAATATTTTGCTTCTATTCAAATTGTTTCAGAGGTGCTGTATGCAGCTGCAGATTAAAGCAAGTATCACAGCAGAGGAAAGTGTTAGGGCAGAATTGAAATACTCATTTTGACTGCCTCCAGAAGTTAGATCAGATGGCAAATGCAATTTGGTGCTAGGCTTTCCCCTTTAGTTTTTCCCCCAACAATATTTTGCTTCTATTTGAATTGTTTCAGAGGTGCTGTATGCAGCTGCAGAGTAAAGCAAGAATCACAGCAGAGGAAAGTGTTAGGGCAGAATTGAAATACTCATTTTGACTGCCTCCAGAAGTTAGATCAGATGGTAAATGCCATTTGGTGCTGGGCTTTTCCCTTTAGGTCTTACCCAAACAATCTTCTCATTCGTTTCAATTAATCCTGAAATGAAGCATTTGGCTGCAGTGTGCACCACTCTGTATTTCAGCACAGGAAAGAGGAAGGGCAGAATTCAAATACTCATTTTGTCTGCCTCCAGAATGTAGATCAGATGGCAAATGCAATTTGGTGCTAGGCTTTTCCCTTTAGGTTTTACCCCAACAATGTTTTTATTACTTTCATTCAATCTCGAAAGCAAGCATTTGGCAGCAGTGTGGAAGATCCTGTATCTCAGCACAGGAACGAGGCAGGGCAGAATTCTAAGAATCATTTTGACTGCCTCCAGAAGTTAGGTCAGATAGCAAATGCAAGTGCTGGCTTTTCCCTTTAGGTTTTACCCCAAGAATGTTTTGCTTCTATTCGAATTTTCTCAGAAGTGCTGTATGCAGCTGTAGATTAAAGCATGTATCTCAGCAGAGGAAAGTGTTAGGGCTGAATTTAAATACTCTTTTTGACCGCTTCCAGAAGTTAGATCAGATGGCAAATGCAATTTGGTGCTAGGCCTTTCCCTTTAGGTTTTACCCCAACAATGTTTTCATTAGTTTCGATCACTCTCGAAATCAAGCATTTTACAGCAGTGTGGACCACCCTGTATCTCAGCACAGGAAAGGGGTAGGGAAGAATTCTAAGGATCATTTTGACTGTCTCCAGAAGTTAAATCAGATGGCAAATGCAATTTGGTGCTAGGCTTTTCCCTTTAGGTTTTACCCCAACAATGTTTTGCTTCTATTCGAATTGTCTCAGAAGTGCTGTATGCAGCTGTAGATTAAAGCATGTATCTCAGCAGAGGAAAGTGTTAGGGCTGAATTCAAATACTCATTTTGACTGCCTCCAGAAGGTAGATCAGATGGCAAATGCAATTTGGTGCTAGGCCTTTCCCTTTAGGTTTTACCCCAACAATGTTTTCATTCGTTTCGCTCACTCTCAAAATCAAGCATTTACAGCAGTGTGGACCACCCTGTATCTCAGCACAGGAAAGGGGTAGGGAAGAATTCTAAGGATCATTTTGACTGTCTCCAGAAGTTAGATCAGATGGCAAATGCAATTTGGTGCTAGGCTTTTCCCTTTAGGTTTTACCCCAACAATGTTTTGCTTCTATTCGAATTGTCTCAGAAGTGCTGTATGCAGCTGTAGATTAAAGCATGTATCTCAGCACAGGAAAGTGTTAGGGCAGAAAACTAAGGATCATTTTCTCTGCCTCCAGAAGTTAGATCCGATGGTAAATGCAATTTGGTGCTAGGTTTTTCCCTTTAGGTTTTACCTCAACAATGTTTTGCTTCTGTTCGACTTGTCACAGAAGTGCTGTATGCACCTGCACAGTAAATCAAGTATCTCCGCAGAAGAAAGTGTTAAGGCAGAATTCTAAGAATCATTTTGACTGTCTCCAGAAGTTAGATCAGATGGCAAATGCAATTTGGTGCAAGGTTTTTCCCTTTAGGTTTTACCCCAAGAATGTTTTGCTTCTATTCGAATTGTCTCAGAAGTGCTGTATGCAGCTGTAGATTAAAGCATTCATCTCAGCAGAGGAAAGTGTTAGGGCTGAATTCAAATACTCATTTTGACTGCCTCCAGAAGTTAGATCAGATGGCAAATGCAATTTGGTGCTAAGCCATTCCCTTTAGTTTTTAACCCAAGAATGTTTTCATTAGTTTCGATTAGTCTCGAAATCAAGCATGTTACAGCAGTGTGGACCACCCTGTATCTCAGCAGAGGAAAGAGGTAGGGAAGACTTCTAAGGATCATTTTGACTGTCTCCAGAAGTTAGATCAGATGGCAAATGCAATTTGGTGCGACGCTTTAACCTTTAGTTTTTGCCCCAAGAATGTTTTACTTGTATTCGAATTGTCTCAGAAGTGCTGTATGCAGCTGTAGATTAAAGCATGTATCACAGCAGAGGAAAGTGTTAGGGCTGAATTCAAATACTCATTTTGACTGTCTCCAGAAGTTAGATCAGATGGCAAATGCAATTTGGTGCTAGGCTTTTCCCTTTAGGTTTTACCCCAAGAATGTTTTGCTTCGATTCGAATTGTCTCAGAAGTGCTGTATGCAGCTGTAGGGTAATGCATGTATCACAGGAGTGGAAACTGTTAGGGCTGAATTCTAATACTCATTTTGAGTTCCTCCAGAACTTAGATCAGATGGTAAATGCAATTTGGTGCAAGGCTTTTCCCTTTAGGTTTTACCCCAAGAATGTTTTGCTTCTATTCGTATTGTCTCAGAAGTGCTGTATGCAGCTGTAGATTAAAGCATGTATCTCAGCAGAGGAAAGTGTTAGGGTTGAATTCAAATACTCATTTTGACAGTCTCCACAAGTTAGATCAGAGGGCAAGTGCAATTTGGTGCTAGGCTTTTCCCTTTAGGTTTTACTCCAAGAATGTTTTGCTTCTATTCGAATTGTCTCAGAAGTGCTGTAGGCAGCTGTAGATTAAAGCATGTATCTCAGCAGAGGAAAGTGTTAGGGCTGAATTCAAATATTCTTTTTGACTGCCTCCAGAAGTTAGATCAGGTGGCAAATGTAGTTTGGTGCTAGGCTTTTCCCTTTAGGTTTTACCCCAAGAATGTTTTGCTTCTATTCGAATTGTCTCAGAAGTACTGTAGGCAGCTGTAGATTAAAGCATGTATCTCAGCAGAGGAAAGTGTTAGGGCTGAATTCAAATATTCTTTTTGACTGCCTCCAGAAGTTAGATCAGAGGGCAAATGCAATTTGGTGCTAGGCTTTTCCCTTTAGGTTTTACCCCAAGAATGTTTTGCTTCTAATCGAATTGTCTCAGAAGTGCTGTAGGCAGCTGTAGATTAAAGCATGTATCTCAGCAGAGGAAAGTGTTAGGTCTGAATTCAAATATTCTTTTTGACTGCCTCCAGAAGTTAGATCAGGTGGCAAATGTAGTTTGGTGCTAGGCTTTTCCCTTTAGGTTTTACCCCAAGAATGTTTTGCTTCTATTCGAATTGTCTCCGAAGTGCTGTATGCAGCTGTAGGGTAGTGCATGTACCAGAGGAGTGGAAAGTGTTAGGGCTGAATTCAAATACTCATTTTGACTGCCTCCAGAAGTTAGATCAGGTGGCAAATGCAATTTGGTGCTAGGCTTTTTCCTTTAGGTTTTACCCCTAGAATGTTTTGCTTCGATTCGAATTGTCTCAGAAGTGCTGTATGCAGCCATAGATTAAAGCATGTATCTCAGCAGAGGAAAGGTTAGGGCTGAATTCAAATACTCATTTTGACTGCCTCCAGAAGATAGATCAGATGACAAATGCAATTTGGTGCTAGGCCTTTCCCTTTAGGTTTTACCCCAGCAATGTTTTCATTAGTTTCGATCAGTCTCGAAATCAAGCATTTTACAGCAGTGTGGACCACCCTGTATCTCAGCAGAAGAAAGAGGTAGGGAAAAATTCTAAGGATCATTTTGACTGTCTCCAGAAGTTAGATCAGGTGGCAAATGCAATATGGTGCGACGCTTTAACCTTTAGTTTTTGCCCCAAGAATGTTTTGCTTCTTTTCGAATTGTCTCAGAAGTGGAGTATGCAGCTGCAGATTAAAGCATGTATCTCAGCAGAGGAAAGTGTTAGGGCAGAATTCGAATACTCATTTTCACTGCCTCCAGAAGTTAGATCAGATGGCAAATTAAATTTGGTGCTAGGCTTTTCCCTTTAGGTTTTGCCCCAAGAATGTTTTGCTTCTATTCGAATTGTCTCAGAAGTGCTGTATGCAGCTGTAGGGTCATGCATGTATCACAGGAGTGGCAACTGTTAGGGCTGAATTCAAATACTCATTTTGACTGTCTCCAGAAGAGAGATCAGTTGGCAAATGCAATTTGGTGCAAGGCTTTTCCCTTTAGGTTTTGCCCCAAGAATGTTTTGCTTCTATTCGAATTGTCTCAGAAGTGCTGTATGCAGCTGTAGATTAAAGCATTCATCTCAGCAGAGGAAAGTGTTAGGGCTGAATTCAAATACTCATTTTGACTGCCTCCAGAAGTTAGATCAGATGGCAAATGCAATTTGGTGCTAAGCCATTCCCTTTAGGTTTTACCCCAACAATGTTTTCATTGGTTTCGGTCACTCTCGAAATCCAGCATTTTACAGCAGTGTGGACCACCCTGTATCTCAGCAGAGGAAGGAGGTAGGGAAGAATTCTAAGGATCATTTTGACTGTCTCCAGAAGTTAGATCAGATAGCAAATGCAATTTGGTGCTAGGCTTTTCCCTTTAGGTTTTACCCCGAGAATGTTTTGCTTCTTTTCCAATTGTCTCAGAAGTAGTGTATGCAGCCGCAGTTTAAAGCATGTATCTCAGCAGAGGAAAGTGTTAGGGCTAAATTCAAATACTCATTCTCACTGCCTCCAGAAGTTAGATCAGGTGGCAAATTAAATTTGGTGCTAGGCTTTTCCCTTTAGGTTTTGCCCCAAGAATGTTTTCCTTCTATTCAAATTGTCTCAGAAGTGCTGTATGCAGCTGTAGATTAAAGCATGTATCTCAGCAGAGGAAAATGTAACGGCTGAATTCAAATACTCATTTTGACTGTCTCCAGAAGATAGATCCGATGGCAAATGCAATTTGGTGCTAGGCTTTTCCCTTTAGGTTTTACCCCAAGAATATTTTGCTTCTATTCGAATTGTCTCAGAAGAGCTGTATCCAGCTGTAGGGTAATGCATGTATCACAGGAGTGGAAACTGTTAGGGCTGAATTCAAATACTCATTTTGACTGTCTCCAGAAGATAGATCAGATTGCAAATGCAATTTGGTGCAAGGCTTTTCCCTTTAGGTTTTACCCCAAGAATGTTTTGCTTCTATTCGAATTGTCTCAGAAGTGCTGTATGCAGCTGTAGATTAAAGCATGTATCTCAGCAGAGGAAAGTGTTAGGGCTGAATTCAAATACTCATTTTGACTGCCTCCAGAAGGTAGATCAGATGGCAAATGCAATTTGGTGCTAGGCCTTTCCCTTTAGGTTTTACCCCAACAATGTTTTCATTCGTTTCGATCACTCTCGAAATCAAGCATTTTACAGCAGTGTGGACCACCCTGTATCTCAGCACAGGAAAGGGTAGGGAAGAATTCTAAGGAGTGTCATTTTGACTGTCTCCAGAAGTTAGATCAGATGGCAAATGCAATTTGGTGCTAGGCTTTTCCCTTTAGGTTTTACCCCAAGAATGTTTTGCTTCTATTCAAATTGTCTCAGAAGTGCTGTATGCAGCTGTAGATTAATGCATGTATCTCAGCACAGGAAAGTGTTAGGGCTGAAAACAAGGATCATTTTTCTGCCTCCAGAAGTTAGATCCGATGGTAAATGCAATTTGGTGCTAGGTTTTTCCCTTTAGGTTTTACCTCAACAATGTTTTGCTTCTTTCAATCTTGTCTCAAAGTGCAGGCATTTTGCAGCAGTTTAAATCAAGTATCTCAGCAGAAGAAAGTGTTAAGGCAGAATTCTAAGAATCATTTTGACTGTCTCCAGAAGTTAGATCAGATGGCAAATGCAATTTGGTGCAAGGTTTTTCCTTTAGGTTTTACCCCAAGAATGTTTTGCTTCTATTCGAATTGTCTCAGAAGTGCTGTATGCAGCTGTAGATTAAAGCATTCATCTCAGCAGAGGAAAGTGTTAGGGCTGAATTCAAATACTCATTTTGACTGCCTCCAGAAGTTAGATCAGATGGCAAATGCAATTTGGTGCTAGGCCATTCCCTTTAGGTTTTAACCCAAGAATGTTTTCATTAGTTTCGATTAGTCTCAGAAATCTGCATGTTACAGCAGTGTGGACCACCCTGTATCTCAGCAGAGGAAAGAGGTAGGAAGACTTCAAGGATCATTTTGACTGTCTCCAGAAGTTAGATCAGATGGCAAATGCAATTTGGTGCTAGGCTTTAACCTTTAGTTTTGCCCCAAGAATGTTTTATTGTTTTGATTGTCTCGAAATCAAGTATTTTACAGCTGTAGATTAAACCATGTATCTCAGCAGAGGAAAGTGTTAGGGCTGAATTCAAATACTCATTTTGACTGTCTCCAGAAGTTAGATCAGATGGCAAATGCAATTTGGTGCTAGGCTTTTCCCTTTAGGTTTTACCCCAACAATGTTTTCATTAGTTTTGGTTGTCTCAGAAGTGCTTTTGCAGCTGTAGGGACCACCATGTATCTCAGCAGAGGAAAGAGGTAGGGAAGAATTCTAATATCATTTTGACTGTCTCAGAACTTAGATCAGATGGCAGATGCAATTTGGTGCTAGGCTTTTCCCTTTAGGTTTTATCCCCATAATGTTTTGCTTCTATTCGAATTGTCTCAGAAGTGCTGTATGCAGCTGCAGATAAAAGCATGTATCCCAGGAGAGGAAAGTGTTAGGGTTGAATTCAAATACTCATTTTGACTGTCTCCAGAAGTTAGATCAGATGGCAAATGCAATTTGGTACTAAGCCATTCCCTTTAGGTTTTACCCCAAGAATGTTTTCATTAGTTTTGATTAGTCTCGAAATCAAGTGCTGTTAGGCAGCTGTAGATTAAACCATGAATCTCAGCAGAGGAAAGTGTTAGGGCTGAATTCAAATCATTCTTTTTGAGTGTCTCCAGAAGTTAGATCAGATGGCAAATGCAATTTTGTGCGAGGCTTTAAGCTTCAGTTTTTGCCCCAAGAATGTTTTACTTCTATTCGAACTGTCTCAGAAGTTCTGTATGCAGCTGTAGATTAATGCATGTATCTCAGCAGAGGAAAGTGTTAAGGCTGAATTCAAATACTCATTTTTGACTGCCCCCAGAAGTTAGATCAGATGGCAAATGCAATTTGGTGCTAGGCCTTTCCCTTTAGGTTTTACCCCAACATTGTTTTAGTTTCGATCAATCTCGAAATCAAGCATTTTACAGCAGTGTGGACGACCCTGCATCTCAGCAGAGGAAAGAGGTAGGGAAGAATACTAAGGATCTTTGTGACTGCCTCCAGCAGTTAGGTCAGATGGCAAATGCGATTTGGTGCTAGGACTTTCCCTTTAGGTTTTACCCCAAGAATGTTTTGCTTCTATAAGAATTGTCTCAGAAGTACTGTATGCAGCTGTAGATTAAAGCATGTATCTCAGCAGAGGAAAGTGTTAGGGCTGAATTCAAATACTCATTTTCACTGCCTCCAGAAGTTAGATCAGATGACAAATTCAGTTTGGTGCTAGGCTTTTCCCTTTAGGTTTTACCCCAAGAATGTTTTGCTTCTATTCGAATTGTCTCAGAAATGCTGTATGCAGCTGTAGGGTAGGGCATGTATCACAGGAGTGGAACGTGTTAGGACTGAATTCAAATACTCATTTTGACTGTATCCAGAAGTTAGATCAGATGGCAAATGCGATTCGGTGCTGGGCCTTTCCCTTTAGGTTTTACCCCAACAATGTTTTCATTGGTCTCGATCACTCTCGAAATCAAGCATTTTACAGCAATGTGGACTACCCGGTATCTCAGCAGAGGAAAGAGGTAGTGAAGATTTCTAAGGATCTTTTTGACCGTCTCCAGAAGTTAGATCAGATGGCAAATGCGATTTGGTGCTAGGCCTTTCCCTTTAGTTCTTACCCCAAGAATGTTTTGCTTCTATTCGAATTGTCTCAGAAGTGCTGTATGCAGCTGTAGGGTTGTGCATGTATCACAGGAGTGGAAAGTGTTACTGCTGAATTCAAATACTCATTTTGACTGTCTCCAGAAGTTAGATCAGATGGCAGATGCAATTTGGTGCTAGGTTTTTCCCTTTAGGTTTTACCCCTAGAATGTTTTGCTTCTATTCGAATTGTCTCAGAAGTGCTGTATGCAGCTGTAGGGTAGAGCATGTAACACAGCACTGGAAAGTGTTAGGGCTGAATTCAAATACTCATTTTGACTGTCTCCAGAAGTTAGATCAGATGGCAAATGCAATTTGGTGCTAGGCCTTTCCCTTTAGGTTTTACCCCAACAATGTTTTCATTGGTTTCGATCAAACTCGAAATCAAGCATTTTACAGCAGTGTGGACCACCCTGTATCTCAGCAGAGGAAAGAGGTCGTGAAGAATTCTAAGGATCAGTTTGACTGCCTCCAGAAATTAGATCAGATGGCAAATGCAATTTGGTGCTAGGCCTTTCCCTTTAGGTTTTACCCCAACAATGTTTTCATTAATTTCGATCACACTCGAATTCAAGCATTTTACAGGAGAGTGGACCACCCTGTATCTCAGCAGAGGAAAGACGTAGGGAAGAATTCTAAGGATCATTTTGACTGCCTCCAGAAGTTAGATCAGATGGCAAATGCAATTTGGTGCTAGGCTTTTCCCTTTACGTTTTACCCCAAGAATGTTTTGCTTCTATTCGAATTGTCTCAGAAGTGCTGTATGCAGCTATAGGTTAAAGCATGTGTCTCTGCAGAGGAGAGTGTTACGGTTGAATTCAAATACTCATTTTGACTGTCTCCAGAAGTTAGATCAGATGGCAAATGCAATTTGGTGCGAGGCTTTAACCTTCAGTTTTTGCCCCAAGAATGTTTTACTTCTATTCGAACTGTCTCAGAAGTGCTGTATGCAGCTGTAGGGTAATGCATGTATCACAGGAGTGGAAAGTGTTAGGGCTGATTTCAAATACTCATTTTGACTGTCTCCAGAAGGTAGTTCAGATGGCAAATGCAATTTGGTGCTAGGCTTTTCCCTTTAGGTTTTACCCCAACAATGTTTTCATTAGTTTCGATCACTCTCGAAATCAAGCATTTTACAGCAGTGTGGACCAACCTGTATCTCAGCAGAGGAAAGTGTTAGGCCTGAATACAAATACTCATTTTGACTGTCTCCAGAAGTTAGATCAGATGGCAAATGCAATTTGGTGCAAGGCTTTTCCCTTTAGGTTTTACCCCAACAATGTTTTCCTTCTATTCGAATTGTCTCACAAGTGCTGTATGCAGATGTAGGTTAAAGCATGTATCTCAGCAGAGGAAAGTGTTAGGGCTAAATTAAAATACACATTTTGCCTGCCTCCAGAAGTTAGATCAGATGGCAGATGCAATTTGGTGCTAGGCTTTTCCCTTTAGGTTTTACCCCAAGAATGTTTTGCTTCTATTCGAATTGTCTCAGAAGTGCTTTTGCAGCAGTAGGTTAAACCATGTGTCTCTGCAGAGGAAAGAGTGTTAGGGTTGAATTCAAATATCATTTTGACTGTCTCCAGAAGTTAGATCAGATGGCAAATGCAATTTGGTGCTAGGCTTTTCCCTTTAGGTTTTACCCCAACAATGTTTTTTCCAGTTTCAACTGTCTCAAAGTTCTGCATTTTGCAGATGTAGGTTAAAGCATGTATCTCAGCAGAGGAAAGTGTTAGGGCTGATTTCAAATACTCATTTTGACTGTCTCCAGAAGGTAGTTCAGATGGCAAATGCAATTTGGTGCTAGGCTTTTCCCTTTAGGTTTTACCCCAAGAATGCTTTGCTTCTATTCGAATTGTCTCAGAAGTGCTGTATGCAGCTGCAGATTAAAGCATGTATCTCAGCAGAGGAAAGTGTTAGGGCTGAATTCAAATACTCATTTTGAATGTCTCTAGAATTTACATGAGATGGCCAATGCAATTTGGTGCTAGGCTTTTCCCTTTAGGTTTAACCCCAAGAATGTTTCCATCAGTTTCGATCAATCTCGAAATCAAGCATTTTACAGCACTGTGGACAACCCAGTATCTCAGCAGAGGAAAGAGGTAGGGAAGAATTCTGAGGATCTTTTTGTCTGCCTCCAGAAGTTAGGTCAGATGGCAAATGCAATTTGGTGGTAGGCCTATCCCTTTAGGTTTCACCCCAACAATGTTTGCATTGGTTTCGATCACTCTCGAAATGAAGCATTTTACAGCAGTGTGGACCACCCTGTATCTCAGCAGAGGGAAGAGGTAGGGAAGAATTCTAAGGATCATTTTGACTGTCTCCAGAAGTTAGATCAGATGGAAATTCAGTTTGGTGCTAGGCTTTGCGCTTTAGGTTTTACCCCAAGAATGTTTTCCTTCTATTCGAATTGTCTCACAAGTGCTGTATGCAGATGTAGGTTAAAGCATGTATCTCAGCAGAGGAAAGTGTTAGGGCTAAATTAAAATACACATTTTGCCTGCCTCCAGAAGTTAGATCAGATGGCAGATGCAATTTGGTGCTAGGCTTTTCCCTTTAGGTTTTACCCCAAGAATGTTTTGCTTCTATTCGAATTGTCTCAGAAGTGCTGTATGCAGCTATAGGTTAAAGCATGTGTCTCTGCAGAGGAGAGTGTTAGGGTTGAATTCAAATACTCATTTTGACTGTCTCCAGAAGTTAGATCAGATGGCAAATGCAATTTGGTGCTAGGCTTTTCCCTATAGGTTTTACCCCAACAATGTTTTGCTTCCATTCGAACTGTCTCAGAAGTTCTGCATGCAGCTGTAGATTAAAGCATGTATCACAGGAGTGGAAAGTGTTAGGGCTGATTTCAAATACTCATTTTGACTGTCTCCAGAAGGTAGTTCAGATGGCAAATGCAATTTGGTGCTAGGCTTTTCCCTTTAGGTTTTACCCCAAGAATGCTTTGCTTCTTTCGATCATTGTCTCAGAAGTCATGCATTTTGCAGATTTAAAGCATGTATCTCAGCAGAGGAAAGTGTTAGGGCTGAATTCAAATACTCATTTTGAATGTCTCTAGAATTTACATCAGATGGCAAATGCAATTTGGTGCTAGGCTTTTCCCTTTAGGTTTAACCCCAAGAATGTTTTGTTTCTATCAGTTTGATCTCAGAAATCAAGCATTTTACAGCACTGTGGACAACCCAGTATCTCAGCAGAGGAAAGAGTTAGGGAAGAATTCAAGGATCTTTTTGTCTGCCTCCAGAAGTTAGGTCAGATGGCAAATGCAATTTGGTGGTAGGCTTATCCCTTTAGGTTTCACCCCAACAATGTTTGCTTTGGTTTCGATGTCTCAGAAATGAAGCATTTTACAGCAGTGTGGACCACCCTGTATCTCAGCAGAGGGAAGAGGTAGGGAAGAATTCTAAGGATCATTTTGACTGTCTCCAGAAGTTAGATCAGATGGAAATTCAGTTTGGTGCTAGGCTTTGCGCTTTAGGTTTTACCCCAAGAATGTTTTGCTGGTATTCGATTGTCTCAGAAATCAAGTTTTGCAGCTATAGGTTAAAGCATGTGTCTCTGCAGAGGAGAGTGTTAGGGTTGAATTCAAATACTCATTTTGACTGTCTCCAGAAGTTAGATCAGATGGCAAATGCAATTTGGTGCTAGGCTTTTCCCTATAGGTTTTACCCCAACAATATTTTGCTTCCATTCGAACTGTCTCAGAAGTTCTGCATGCAGCTGTAGATTAAAGCATGTATCACAGGAGTGGAAAGTGTTAGGGCTGATTTCAAATACTCATTTTGACTGTCTCCAGAAGGTAGTTCAGATGGCAAATGCAATTTGGTGCTAGGCTTTTCCCTTTAGGTTTTACCCCAAGAATGCTTTGCTTCTATTCGAATTGTCTCAGAAGTGCTGTATGCAGCTGCAGATTAAAGCATGTATCTCAGCAGAGGAAAGTGTTAGGGCTGAATTCAAATACTCATTTTGACTGTCTCTAGAAGTTACATGAGATGGCCAATGCAATTTGGTGCTAGGCTTTTCCCTTTAGGTTTAACCCCAAGAATGTTTCCATCAGTTTCGATCAATCTCGAAATCAAGCATTTTACAGCAGTGTAGACAACCCAGTATCTCAGCAGAGGAAAGAGGTAGGGAAGAATTCTGAGGATCTTTTTGTCTGCCTCCAGAAGTTAGGTCAGATGGCAAATGCAATTTGGTGGTAGGCCTATCCCTTTAGGTTTCACCCCAACAATGTTTGCATTGGTTTCGATCACTCTCGAAATGAAGCATTTTACAGCAGTGTGGACCACCCTGTATCTCAGCAGAGGGAAGAGGTAGGGAAGAATTCTAAGGATCATTTTGACTGTCTCCAGAAGTTAGATCAGATGGAAATTCAGTTTGGTGCTAGGCTTTGCGCTTTAGGTTTTACCCCAAGAATGTTTTCATTAGTTTGATCACTGTCATTTTTTAACCTGTATCTCAGCAGAGGAAAGTGTTAGGCCTGAATACAAATACTCATTTTGACTGTCTCCAGAAGTTAGATCAGATGGCAAATGCAATTTGGTGCAAGGCTTTTCCCTTTAGGTTTTACCCCAACAATGTTTTCCTTCTATTGGTGTCTCACAAGTGCTGTATGCAGATGTAGGTTAAAGCATGTATCTCAGCAGAGGAAAGTGTTAGGCTTTTACATTTTGCCTGCCTCCAGAAGTTAAGAATGTTTTGCTTTTCCCTTTAGGTTTTACCCCAAGAATGTTTTGTTCTGAAGTGCTGTATGCAGCTGTAGATTAAAGCATGTATCTCAGCAGAGGAAAGTGTTAGGGTTGAATTCAAATACTCATTTTTGACTGTCCCCAGAAGTTAGATCAGATGGAAATGCAATTTGGTGCTAGGTCTTTCCCTTTAGGTTTTACCTCAGCAAAATTTCCATTTGTTTCGATCACTCTCGAAATCAAGCATTTTACAGCAGTGTGGACCACCCTGTATCTCAGCAGAGGAAAGAGGTAGGGAAGAATTCTAAGGATCAGTTTGACTGTCTCTAGAACTTAGATCTGATTGCAAATGCCATTTGGTGCTAGTGTTTTCCCTTTAGGTTTTACCCCAAGAATGTTTTCCTTCTATTCGAATTGCCTCAGAAGTGCTGTATGCAGCTGTTGATTAAAGCATGTATCTCAGCAGAGGAAAGTGTTAGGGCTGAGTTCAAATACTCATTTTGACTGTCTCCAGAAGTTAGATCAGATGGCAAATGCAATTTGGTGCCAGGCTTTTCCCTTTAGGTTTTGCCCCAAGAATGTTTTGCTTCTATTCGAATTGTCTCAGAAGTGCTGTATGCAGCTGTACATTAAAGCATGTATCTCAGCAGAGGAAAGTGTTAGGGCTGAATTCAAATACTCATTTTGACTGCCTCCAGAAGTTAGATCAGATGGCAAATGCAATTTGGTGCTAGGCTTTTCCCTTTAGATTTTACCCCAAGAATGTTTTACTTCTATTCGAATTTTCTCACAACTGCTGTATGCAGCTGTAGATTAATGCATGTATCTCAGCAGAGTGAAGCCCCAGAACCGATAGCTTTCGAAAGCATGAACCAGATAAAGCAATAAATCGGCTGAGGCATGGGTCACTGTGACAGAAATAGAAGACAAGGAATAAAGACTGACAAGAACTGTTAGGGTAAGCATGATTCAAAGCCAACAAGGCCAAACTGACATTCCGAGCCAACAAGGCCAAACTAACACTCAGAGCATTGTCAGCGGAACCAAGCCAGGCACACCGGGAATTGACCAAATTAGGAAAGGAGTTCAAAAGTTTAAGGAGGAAGACTCATCAGGAAACCCCTGCCCATGATGAAGGCCACCGGAACGACCACCAAGAAGATCCTCAAAAGAGATGTCCCCGCCCATGCTCCGCCTACACCACGCCCCACATGAATATGTATGCGAATATATGATTATGTATAAGATCTGATGCAATACTACATCCAAAGCTGTATAAAAGGCATGCTTTTGTTACGAGAAAAGCAGAAATCCATTTAGTGATTTCTCCAACGCGTTGCCAATAAAATACCTCCTGTCTATCTGACCTAAACTGAGTCTCTTAGGCAGTTATTCTTGCCTTTTGGGGCAAAATTCGGCATCATTTTTGGCGAGCCATTCAGGAGGATACAGGAGATCCAGGACAAAGGGGTCCTCCCGAGCCGGGGCCGGGGCCGGGACCATCTGGGCACCCCTGACGACTTTCTGTCAGAAGAGACCCCCCCCGGACCAGCGCTCGTTGGTGGACGAAGGGTTACCTGCATCTCCTGCTCCAATTAAGAGGTATTTTCATTGTTTACTGGTTTTGGGATAAAGCGCTTTGACTGGGAAACAGGGACCAGACGTGGTCACCTGACGGGAAAGCCCGGGGACGCCCTGGCAAAGTCCCAAAATATAGGGATTCGAGTCCCCGACTGGAAAATAAGGGTTTCGAGTCCCCACTGGAAGACAGGAGTTCGAGTCCCCACTGGAAATCGGAGTGTTTGTTAATCGGGTGTATGATTCTCTTTCATCTTAATGTTGTTGCTTTGTTTCTGAAGAGATATATTTGTGTCACACTTTGTCTAACATTGTTATGTTGTCTGCAAGAATCTCACAATTTAGTAGGACTCGAGTTTGAATTTCGGGATAAGGACTTGGCATTTTGTGTTAACTAAAATCTCGTTAGTGTGTAAGAATTTATTGTGATATCACCTGCAAACCTACCTTGGTTCACAGCTGTGTGCCAGCGACATCTTGTGGTAAAGCAGTGTACTCTGATAGACCGGACAGCTGTGTGCTAACCCGAAGCTGACTATACGGTTGGCCCGCGACATCTTGTGGTAAAGCAGTATACTCCGATAAGACCGGAAAGGTAGGACAGTTTGGATGAATGCGTGGAAATGATTGAATGAGACGCAGCATCGCTGCGAAGCGAGAGGGAGCCCTGATCCGCATTTCCTGTTCTTCGCGAGAAGCCAGGTCGGAAACGGACAAAGCGATTGGAAATTGTGTGCATGAAGTATTAAAATATAGAGCTTGCATAGTGTATATAGTGCTTGCGGGAAAAAGAGACTGTTCCGGTTAAACAGAGAACGCAGATACAGGGAACAGCCATGGGAGGTCGACAGAGTAAGGACATAAATATGAAAACCCCTTTAGGATGTATCCTAAAGCATTGGAAGGATTTGGGAGGGATTCCAGGAGGGAGCATAAGCAAAAAGACACTCCTTAAATATTGCACACAGTGGTGGCCATTGTATAAGTTAGATGACAATGAGAAATGGCCACCGGAGGGAACAACTAAATATAACACTATTTTACAATTAATGCTCTTCCTCCGCCAGCTCAATAAATGGGATGAGGTGATGTACGCAGACATGTTCTTCACTCTAAGGAATAAACCTGAGTGGCAGAGAGAGTGCGGAATTAATGTAGCCCCTCAGGATCCCCTGGTACTAGCCCTGGAAAGGGATAAGAAGGGTCCAAAGCCGGAGGAACGTTGCTGTGATGCATGTAGTATTGGACAGCAGTGTCTCAAGCTAACAAGAAGAGATAGTGGAGAAGAGAGCGAAATAAGCCTGAGGGAATACCATCCATTCGCTCCAGGCTGGGAAGGGCCTCTTCCCAAGCCAAAAGAGGAGCAAGGGGATCCTAGCCCATTAAAGGAACTGGAGCGATGGTGGAAATCTAAGTTTGGGCGCAGTCCTCCGAGGGTAGACAACGGTTGGGAGGAGGGTAGTCCATTAAAATCGGGAATTGACGGGAGGAAAAGCAGCCCTCAGGGACTAAATACTCCACAGGGGTCAGGGAGCTACATGGATGCTGACAGCCCACCCAGATTAGAAGTCGAAAGGGAGGAAGGCAGTCCGTCAGGAGCAGAGAGCCGAAGGGAGACACTTAGCCTGCCTGAGCTCAGTCAATATGGGGGTAACAACACATCCAGAAGCGGAGACGTTTGTAGAATAAAAACCAGCACACCAAGGACTGGGGACAAAAGTAACTCACTGGGAAGCGGTGTCTCTGAATTGAAATATAGTGAGAAGGATGATAACGAGACATGCAAAAAGGGGGCAAGGAACAACTTAATATAGTAATTCAGATAAAGGATGAGAGAAGTGGGAGGGGAGCAGAGGATGAGAAGGACAGCAGCCCGGGACAGGATAGGAGCCGGCAGATGCAAAAAGGGCAACAGACGCAGGACGAGAACCGGATGGATTGTGTAATGGAGATAAAAGGGGAAG
Organism: Melanerpes aurifrons; assembly: GCA_011125475.1. NCBI lineage: Eukaryota > Metazoa > Chordata > Aves > Piciformes > Picidae > Melanerpes > Melanerpes aurifrons. Next base: position 28,341 of record WWNC01000249.1, read on the forward strand.
AGGAAGAACAGACAGGGGGGAAGAGAAAAGAGAAGAGAAAGAATAGGGGAGACGTTGAGGCACAGGAAGGAGATCCAGGGAAAGAGATCGGTCACTCGTATTATACCAGATCTGTGGCACGAGGGGAAGCAAAGCAAAGAGAGGAAGGGAACCATACGATAGCTCCTCTCTGAGAAGTTGTACCAATGGTAGGGGAAAAGACTAGAGTAAAAGTACCGTTCTCGACAAGTGATTTGAACAATTGGAGGGATGAGGCAAGGAATTTCAGGAGAAACCCTGAGGGAGTAGCGAAGAGGTTTGAATTAATGGCAAAGAATTTAGATATTGATTGGGAGGATATAGAAGTGATGTTGTCAGAGTCGACAGATACAGAAAGGGAACTCGTATTGGAAACAGGAAAACGACATGCTCAGGTATTATCAGGAAGACTAGAAGATAATTTTCCCAGCAGTAAACCAGAATGGGACCCGGGCAATCCAGAGCACTATCAACAGCTAGTGCAGTATAGAAAACTGATAGCGATGGGCTTGCGTAATGCGATCCCTAAGGCTATAAATTGGTCAATGCTATATGACGTCAGGCAGGGAAAGGATGAGACCCCATCAGAGTTTTTGGAGAGACTTAGGGTAGCGATGAGACAATACACACCCCTGGACCCAGCAACAGAAGAAGGGAAACAGCACTTGTTAGGGTTGATGATGGGACAGAGTAACCCAGACATTAGAAAGAAATTACAAAACCTTGAGCATCCAGCAAATAAAAACCTAGAGACACTGCTGAATTGTTGCAAGAAGGGGCCGCTACAACGACCAATGTGATCAGCGGAATCCAACTTTATTGAGCATCAGACACATCTTATATAACAGTTTGCTATCACTATGCCTACTTGGTAACATATTATTGGTTATAGGTTACATGTCAATCCCACCTCCTGCAGTTTTAACATCCTGCTTTCCTGCCAGACGGGCAAACAGATATCTCCTGTTTCAAGTCCCCTACTGGTTTGCGACCCTCTTGATGATTCAGCTAGATCCATTGTTCTGTGGCATTCCTTATCTTGGCAGGGCACCAGGCAGTCCTGCAGGTATCCCTTATCTTATCAGAAGGCCAGATGGTCCTGCAGGCCTCTTTCCTTTGCCATCTTCCAACAATTCCCCTGTTTTCTTTAACAACTACAAAAGATTCAGTAAAATGATCAAACTGTTTCATTACACATCTAAATATTATTCGTGCAGCTATAATAATAATCATAACAATAAACAAAAAGCGCAATGCTTCCTTGGCCAACCCTTTCGCATTTTGATGAAAGGTCATATGTGCTTCTCGAGCCTTTACTGAGGCTGAGACTGGTACAGATAAGGATACCAACTTATCTGCTTGAGCGTTTCCTTCTCCCAGGCCAACATCAAACTTATGACTTCTAATATGCAAAATACAATATGATGCTGACCCACATCTTATGGCTTGTTGTAACCTCAACATCAACTCACATAATATCTTATTTGTTACATCTTTAATCAGGGCATCCTCTATCCATTGTACAACCCCCATAACATACATGGAATCTGACACTATATTAAGAGGTTGGCTCCTCCAATGCTGTAATTCCCATAACACTGCCAACAATTCCAAAGTTTGAAGTGAGTCCTGTGGTTCTGCCTCTAACATCACATGTATCCACTGGCTAATACTCTTATCTTGCCAAGTCACTGCAGCTTTTTGGGAATGCTTCCCTGCGTCTGTAAATACTGTCAGAGCACCCACAATTGGTTGCTCCTTATATTTGGTATACCGATCCACGATTGCTGCGACATCCAACCTAGGATCTTATCTTGCAAAGGTGCAGTCTTAATGAGAGCACCTTCAAAAATTGTTTGAAAAATGGTATGTTGTGGTTGTAAGGATGGAAAGACCCATTCCAATACTCTGGTCTGTACACTCTCCTGACTCCTTTTCCCCCGTTTTCTTTAAAGCTTGAGTCAAGGACCCCGTAAGGTGTTTTGTTTCTGCTAAGGAAAGGTACTGGGTCCTATTGATGCTCACCGTTGGTCTAATGCTGTTTCTTTTTATTTCAAGTTTCTCCTAGCTAAAACTTCCATAATTCTTACATCCTCTCTAAGTTTTGTTAAATCATATTTAAAATCACATATAAAGTGGAAATTTGAGAACATAGTATGCTTTAACTATTCTTTCTTATAACATAATACCTGAATTCCCCTCTTTTGTTTTTATAACCTAACATTAAAATGTATTTTGTGCTATAATTGATTTTTACTTTTCCTGTAACTATTTAAAATTACAACAAACTGAGGAGTTAACATTTAAATCCATATAAACATTTTCTCTAATTATACAATCATTAAGCAATTATGATATACAGCCCTAAGTGTTAAACAATTCTTTAAACTAACCATTATTATCAATCTGCAAATGTGTTACTCTCTATTCCAGTTCTTGAACATGCTTATGCATTGAGACTAAGTGATAAAAAAGGAATTTAGATCTTAATAGTTTTGATCTTTGCATTTCACTCCTCTTAATAACAAAAAATACTTGATTATGCCTAAATACATTACAAAAATTAAAACATAAATACAATCCTTAACACTGTTTTACAATCTGCTTTAGGGGTATGTTGCATTTTTATTTTCTCTAGGATGGTCAAAAATCATAAATTGTTTAATAATAGCAAGATTTCTTTAATCTGTAAAGGTAGATCTGGCCAGGCTCTAGTTTCACAAACAGAAAACTTGCAGGCAAACAGCAAGAGCAAAAGAACTTCATTGCTTTGCCCAATAGCATTTTTGCTCATCCTAGTAATACTAATCTCTTATTGGTACCATTATATATATATAATCCTTAAAAGCTATTACAAATACAAAATAAGACCAAAAATCTCATTCCATAATATACCTATAACAAACCCTTAACTTATGCGAATACCAAAAATCCTTAAAACCTTGAAGAACTATGTTAAAATTAATCCATCAAATCAGTGTCTAAAAAGAAATAAAATTGTTACATTAACTAAAAAACACTTTCCAAAATTAAAAACCTGTTCATACATTCCTTAACTATATTACATGGAGCTCCTTTGAAAAAACCTATAGGCACACAATTAAAAAGGTTCGAACCAAAATAAAATCATACAATATAAACTCATTACAAAGTACTCATTACAAAGTACTCATTACAAAGTCCTAACCTTACTGCAATTACTATGTACCAAGTACCTGTAAATACCAAATGCTTACTTATTCATTATGCTTATTAGAAAAACTTGACAAAACTCTAAATAACAAATCTCTAAAAGACGTTACAATCAGAAATGACAAAATGAGTACTGTTGCTTTAAATCAGAGCAGAGTAGTGCAGCTAAAGCCGCTGCGGTGAAAAGGGGTGGGGGCTGCTGCCGTAACCGCTGCTCCGCTGCCGTCGTGGCCGCTGCTGGGCCGCTGCTGCTGTCGGTGCTGTCGGTGTCGGTGGTGTGTCAGCCGGTACCGCCTTGATCGGAGCCATCGGTATCCGCGGGGGCCGGCAGGGCTCGCGGGAGGAGTGCGGTGGTAGGAACGCTGTAATCGCGAGCCTCCAAGCGCTCCATTTTTTCTAAGAGGGGCCGTAAAGCAAAGTCGGCGCTGTTTGAATTCCTCGCTGCCGGTGTTGTCTTCCGAATCCGAGCCGTCGCTGGCGATGTCAGAGGAAGGTGTTGATAAAAGGGGGTCGAACACACTGAGCTGCCTTTTTTCGGCTTTTTCCCGGCTGTGTGCAAACGGCAGTGGTGACGGCTGGTAAACGCGGTGTGGTCGCCGCAAGATGTATCGGGGGCGGCCCCGGTCGATCGGTCGATAGTTCTCAGACACATCTTTCAGCTGCAACTCAGATACACCTGGCGCTGCATTTCGTCCTGACAAAGTTGCTCTAATTGCAGCAGCCATTCGCTGTTTCAGTTCATAGGTTTTAACACAGTTCATGCATTCTCGCCACGACTTTTGCAGCTTTATAGCAGTTTTATCACCATCTATAACCAAGTCCCACAACTTGTTCCTGTATTCTCTCCAACAAGCTTCATCAAAATAACTATCTCCGCTAGGGAAATGCCCTAAAGCGGATCCATGGGCCAAAAGTCCAGGCATTACTTTAGACGATATCTCCGCCTTATGCTTTTCTAAAAAGCACTTAAATAAATCATACGCCGCTTGCCTCTCCATATTTACCGTCAGTGCACACTGTTTTGCAGCTTTTCCAGAGGTATCGGAGCGTATCTTGGCTGGATCACTTCTGTAAGTGCATCCAAGGTGCGGAGCCTTTCCTGCTTGCCGGCTGCCCTTTTGACCCACCGGCGTAGTGTTTCTCTAATTTTCTGCTTACCAGCTGCCTTTGCTCCTAACTCTTCTGCATAGCTTAACAACGGCACCAACTCCTTTTTAAAATTTAACTTACACTGTCGCTTTTCTAAAAAGCACTTAAATACGCTGCCTACCTATCCATATCCGTATTTAAACTTTAATACCTGTGCGCACAGTCCTCGTTTAAGCAGTTCCCGGCTCTACAGCGTCTTCGGCGTCAAGGCTGTCTTCCCTTTTCTTGCAGCCTCCGGTACTGCTATCCCGGGCCGGCCTTCTTCTTGCCTCCAGGCTTACTCCGAATCTCCCAAGTCCCGAAGAACTTCTTAGGCTCTAGCCTTTGTCTTCATTAGCATGCCCGCATTCTCCACCATTTGTTGCAAGAAGGGGCCGCTACAACGACCAATGTGATCAGCGGAATCCAACTTTATTGAGCATCAGACACATCTTATATACAGTTTGCTATCACTATGCCTACTTGGTAACATATTATTGGTTATAGGTTACATGTCAATCCCACCTCCTGCAGTTTTAACATCCTGCTTTCCTGCCAGACGGGCAAACAGATATCTCCTGTTTCAAGTCCCCTACTGGTTTGCGACCCTCTTGATGATTCAGCTAGATCCATTGTTCTGTGGCATTCCTTATCTTGGCAGGGCACCAGGCAGTCCTGCAGGTATCCCTTATCTTATCAGAAGGCCAGATGGTCCTGTAGGCCTCTTTCCTTTGCCATCTTCCAACACTGAATGAGGCATGGAAAGTATACAATAATAGAGAGATTGAGGAGAAGAAAAAGGAGGACAGGAGAATAGCTCGAGTAGTCGCTGTAGCAGTGGCAGCTCAGAAGACAGGTTACTCGGAACCTGGAACCAGGGGAAGAGCCAGAGGCAACCCAGCAGGAAGGGGAGGGAGGCTCCAACCCCACCCAGCTAGAGTAGGGCCAAATCAATGTGCATACTGCCTACAGATGGGCCACTGGAAGCGGGAATGCCCCCAACGAAGGGAAAGGCTAATGGCCACTACTACTACCACACATCAGAATAGTGAATGAGGAAGACCGGTGGGCCGTACCCTAGCAGACCCACTGGTTAAAATAGAGCTAGGGGAAGGTAAAAAGGAATTGGACTTTTTGATTGATACGGGAGCAACTTTTCCGGTTTTAAATCAGGAATTGGTACCTAAAAGTGATGAATTTGTACAAGTTGTGGGAGCAACAGGCCAACCAGAAAAAGCTTACTTTTTGAAACCCATTAAATACAAAATTGGGAAACAAATGGGAATTCATCAGTTCCTGTATTTACCAAATTCGCCTAAGCCCTTATTGGGAAGAGACTTATTGGAGAACTTGGGAGCCATAATAAAGTTCAACAAAGACAAATTGGAATTACAAGTGAATGAGGAACAACTGATTACAGCTCTAAGCCTGACGATCAGTTGTGTGGAACCTAAACCTGAGAAGCACAATCTCGAGCGAATTCTGAATAAGACATACCCATTAGTGTGGGCTACTGATATACCTGGAAAATCAAAACAAGCAGTACCGATTGTTGTTGAACTTAAAGTTGGGGCAAAACCAGTGAGAAGAAAACAATACCCTCTGAGGATAGAGGACAGGAAGGGAATTGAGCCCATAATCAAAAGGTTTTTGGAACTGGGATTATTGGTAGAATGCGAATCAGATTTTAATACACCAATCCTGCCAGTAAAGAAACCTAATGGAGCCTATAGACTAGTTCAGGATCTGAGAGCAGTAAATAAAATAACCAAGACATTTAATCCGGTAGTTGCTAATCCATATACACTTTTAACTAAACTGAAGGCTAATTTGGCCTGGTTCACCGTATTAGATTTAAAAGATGCATTCTTCTGCCTTCCCTTAGCTCCCGAGAGTCAAAAGATTTTTGCCTTTGAGTGGGAATCTGTAGCTATAGGAAGAAAGACTCAACTTACCTGGACGGTATTGCCCCAAGGGTGGTGCAATTCCCCCACGATTTTTGGGAATCAGTTAGCCAAAGAATTAGAACAGTGGGAAAGGCCGCTGGGAGATGGTACCCTTCTGCAGTACGTAGACGACCTCTTAATAGCAACAGTGACAGAGGAAGAATGCATTGAATGGACTATTTCCTTGTTAAATTTCCTGGGTTTAAGTGGATATCGAGTTTCTCAACAGAAAGCACAGCTGGTGCAAAAAGAAGTGGTGTACCTGGGATACGAAGTCTCCAGAGGACAGCGATCCCTGGGAGCAGCTAGGAAAGAAGCCATCTGCCAGATACCCAAACCACAGACGGTGAGAGATCTGCGCACCTTTCTGGGGATGACAGGTTGGTGTCTGCTATGGATCTACCAGTACGGGATACTTGCTAAACCACTCTATGATTTGTTGAAGGAAACAAAGAACGTCCTAGTTTGGACTCTCGAGGCAGAAGGGGCCTTTAAGAAGTTGAAGCTGGAGCTAATGAGAGCACCGGCCTTGGGTCTCCCAGATGTATCAAAACCATTCTGGCTGTTCTCCCATGAGCCAAGGGATGGCCCTAGGAGTCCTAGCACAGCTGGGACCACACAGATGTAAAGGATCAGTAATAAAACAAAGATCATTCTGTCAGCTGTTCTCAGATTCCTAAAATACCAGGCCATCCTGGCTGAATCAGGATGGAACCCTAGAAGGAAGAGACCCAGCAGAACCCTACTGCCTGGAAACAATTGAAGCAATCCAGTGGGACCGAAGACGGATAACAAGAGCTTTGTAGAAGCGAGGAGTAAGAATGGCTGGTTATGCAGTCACTACTACAGAAAGGGTAATTGAGTCGAACCCCTTGCCTGCAGGGACATCAGCTCAAAAGGCAGAGCTGATAGCTCTGACTCGAGCCCTGGAATTGGCAGAGAACATGCAAATTAATATATGGACAGACTCTAAATATGCTTTTTCCGTTGTACATGCTCATGGAGCCATTTGGAAAGAAAGAGGACTGTTGACTACCCAAGGAAAAACGGGCAAACATGCAGAGGAGGTTCTGCGATTGCTAGAGGCGGTCCAACTCCCAGCACAGGTGGCCATAATGCATTGTAAGGGACATTTGAAAGGTAACACTATTCCAGAAATAGGAAACAGGAAGGCAGATATAGAAGCTAAATTGGCTGCCACGAGGACTAGGGCAGTGGAAATAACGACTCTAATACCAGGAGAGCTGGATATCAACATCCAGCCAGATTACCAGGAATCAGATCATAGATGGATTCAAAGAAATAAGGGTAAAATATTAGAAAATGGTTGGGGTCAATTGGAAACAGGACAGTTAGTAATACCAGGAAACGTGATGTGGCAGTTTGTAAAAGCAGAACATGAGAAGGCCCATTGGGGTCTAGATTCGCTTTACCAATATTTACAAACCAGGATAGCAGGACCAAAATTATTTACTACTATAAAACACGTTACATCCCAGTGCGAGCGGTGTCTGAAAAACAACCCGAATACGGGAACCAAGGTACGCCAAGGAGCCATAAATCGAGGCAAATTCCCAGGTGAATTATGGCAAATTGATTTTTCTGAACTCCCAAGAAAAGGGGGGTTTCGATATTTGTTGGTATTAACTGATACATTTTCTGTGTGGCCTGAAGCATTCCCTTGCAGGACAAATAAGGAAAGAGAAGTAACTAAAGTAATGTTGAATGAAATTATTCCACGGTTTGGGGTACCGAGGAGCATTTCTTCGGATAGGGGTACACATTTCTGTGCAAAAACAGTGAGAGCAATAAGCAAAGCATTACAAATCAAATGGCAATTACACACGCCATACCGCCCACAGGCCAGTGGGCAAGTGGAAAAGATGAATCATCTTATTAAACAGCAAATTGCCAAAATATGTCAGGAGACTAATTTGCAGTGGTATCAAGTTCTGCCTATTGCTCTACTGAGGCTGAGAGTCAAACCAAGATCAAAAGAAAAGTTAAGCCCATTTGAAATTTTGTATGGTAGACCTTATGCTATGCAAGTCGTAAATGGGGATGCTATGGGCCAAATCGGTGATCAGTACATTTATGATTATGTAATTACAGTGGGGAAACAATTCGACAGGAATGCTACTGTGGTTATAGAGCACCAACCTAAACAACCTGATTGCAAATTACATCAATTTAATCCCGGTGATTGGGTGTATGTTAAGAATCTTTTAGCAAAACCCCTACAAGAGAAGTGGGAAGGACCTTTCCAAGTGCTGCTGACTACCTTCACCGCGGTTCGGATTAAGGAGCGACCTACGTGGATCCATTATTCACGAGTCAAGAAAGCCCCGGAGAACAAACAAGAGGAGCAGACGTCATGATCCTGACTCCACCTCAAGCCATTACAACTCTGATCATTGGACTCTCGATAAGTATAGCTCTTCCCCAAGGCTCTGCCCCAATAGACCCATGGTCTCATGCACACCAGTGTATCCACCCAGAGAAGGGACAGAAGGGACCCTATTTCGAGGTTTATGCCTTACGTAACAATCAGCCATACATGAGTGAAGTATGGCATCAGCCCTCCATGGTAGCATACAAGGGAGACCAAATCCAAATTGGGTGTCGAGAACTAGACCCGGAGGGAGGGAAAACAAGACAGCTAGTATTAACAATCCGACCCTCGATGCCAGCTTCTAGACATAACTTAATTATCTTTAGTCCAGTGAAAATGGGCAAGCCCACCGACTGGATACAGCAAAAGGGCCCAGTTTCATGCCAGTGGAGTGACTTCAGGGAAGATCCACCCGAATTACAACCCCAAAATATAACCCTTGACCTTCACCCTCTTCTCTTTCCTGTGGGAAAGATTGTAGCATCTAATGGTCCTGAGGAAGGGAAAGCACGGTGTGAGATGGCATTTAGATTGGATCAGTCAATGTCTTTCATATGCGAAAGACAGTTGAAAATGCCGGAGGGGGGTTTAGGCTTCCTTAGCCATGTTGTCCAATATAAGGTGTGGTTACCGGAAGACGTGATCCCATTGTATCCAGATTTAGACTTGCCCCAAGAAACCACTCCACTGGTAGAATGTAGATTAATACATAACCTAACCTTTATAGGGCCACAGGTGATAAGAAGATCTAACAAACTAAAATTATTGTTAGACCCTACTTATTCCCTGAAGAAGGTGCAGATGAACATTCACGCCGACGTTACTCATTTGCAGAAGGATTGCCGACCATTTATACAGCAAAGCCTTAAGGGATGGGATGCATGGCTGGCAACTAGGTCTTATCACAGGCGGGTGCAAAGAGATATAAGTGGATGGGTCGGCACTGGATTTGGAATAGTAAATGCAATTGATCAAGAGGTATTGGTGAACAAATTGAGCACTGTCACCACCAACTTAGGAAAACTCAAAGTGCCCCTGAGTTCATCTGTGCTTACATTAACAGAAACACAATCGCTAGTAGTAAAATTACTAACCATGGCAGCAAACCATACTGCAGAAGATTTTGTGAAGCTCGCTGACTATACAGGGGAACTTAGTAGAGACATTGCACTCGCTATACAATGCTCTCAGACACAACAATGGGTACAATCGGTAGCGGCAGGAATAATGAGAGAGGGAATGTCAGGTACATTCCCTCAAGAAATAAGGGAAACAATATTAAAAGACAATCATACTACACAATTTGAGAAGGACCACCAAGCCTGGTGGCAATTAGTAAATTTCACTTATGAGCCTCAACAAGATCACATTGAAGCCTATGTCCTCACCATCAGTGCGGCAGAGGAAAGAGCTATCTTTCCTATCCTCACTCTAGGGACAATACATCAAGATGTCATTGTCAGACCAATAGACCACAATGTCTGGGCCGGTTATGATTACACCAAAAATAAGTGGCAATCAGTTAGCACAGAGGCATGTATTCCTAGAGGAGAATTAGGCTATGTTTTCGAGAAGGCTGTAATAGAAGCAGAAGATTTATGCTTAGATGTCGAAAACAGTGTATGTGCCTTTGAAATGCTTTCACATAATAGAACGCAATCACAAGTCTACTATATAGGGAATGGGTGTGCTTGCGTGAGGACGGCTTGTGACAGCGTCACTATAGATAATTGCCAAGAGCAGACTAACAATACTAACTTCTGTGTGTGCAACTTCACCAAGATAGTGGGTTGTGATTTTCATTATACAGTCCCAATAACTACTCAACAGCTAATTAACGCAGATTTTAACCTATATCCAGAAATACCGAAATTACAAATAGGGATGGACGTCAAAATTCTTAAAGCAATGCTAGCACATCCTAAAGTGAAGGAATTGGTGCAAAAGGTGAATCAAACGACTAAACGAATGGTATGGCAGGTAGAACATAATTCAGAAGAAATAAAAGATGTCCTGACCGAGGTAGAACAAGTAGGCCAGCATCATTGGTGGGACATCTTTACAGGATACTCCACAACAGCTACGCAGGTCTTCAACTATCTGGCGCACCCAATGCTAATAGTAATTGTAGTTCTGCTACTATTAACTCTCACAAATATTTGTATGTGGTGGAAACTAAGAATCATAATAAAAAGGACCCAAATAGTTTGGGCTATGGTACGAGCGTATCAACGCCCTATAGGATTAGAATCTGACGAAAGAATTCGTCAGTTATAAGAAAAAGGGGGGAAATGAAGCCCCAGAACAAATAGCTTTCGAAAGCATGAACCAGATAAAGCAATAAATCGGTTGAGGCATGGGTCACTGTGACAGAAAAAGAAGATAAGGAATAAAGACTCAAAAGAACTGTTAGGGTAAACATGATTCAGAGCCAACAAGTCCAAACTGACATTCCGAGCCAACAAGGCCAAACTAACACTCAGAGCATTGTCAGCGGAACCAAGCCAGGCACACCGGGAATTGACCAAATTAGGAAAGGAGTTCAAAAGTTTAAGGAGGAAGACTCATCAGGAAACCCCTGCCCATGATGAAGGCCACCGGAACGACCACGAAGAAGATCCTCAAAAGAGATGTCCCCGCCCATGCTCCGCCTACACCACGCCCCACATGAATATGTATGCGAATATATGATTATGTATAAGATCTGATGCAATACTACATCCAAAGCTGTATAAAAGGCATGCTTTTGTTACGAGAAAAGCAGAAATCCATTTAGTGATTTCTCCAACGCGTTGCCAATAAAATACCTCCTGTCTATCTGACCTAAACTGAGTCTTTTAGGCAGTTATTCTTGCCTTTTGGGGCAAAATTCGGCATCACAGAGATTAACCTTACTGAGAGCTCGGCCTAGATGTCTATCTATTCCGTTATCCCTTGAGAGAGGAATGTGTTAGGGCTGAATTCAAATATTCATTTTCACTGTCTCCAGAAGTTAGATCAGATGGCAAATGCAATTTGGTGCTAGGCTTTTCCCTTTAGGCTTTACCCCAAGAATGTTTTGCTTCTATTCGAATTGTCTCAGAAGCGCTGTATGCAGCTGTAGATTAAAGCATGTATCTCAGCAGAGGAAAGTGTGAGGGCTGAATTCAAATACTCATTTTGACTGCCCACAGAAGTTAGATCAGATGGCAAATGCAATTTGGTGTTAGGCTTTTCACTTTAGTTTTTACCCCAATAATGTTTTGCTTCTATTCGCACTGTCTCAGAAGTGCTGTATGCAGCTGTAGGTAAATGCATGTGTCTCAGCAGAGGAAAGTGTTAGGGCTGAATTCAAATACTCATTTTGACTGCCTCCAGAAGTTAGATCAGATGGCAAATGCAATTTGGTTCTAGACCTTTTACCTTTAGTTTTTACCCCAAGAATGTTTTGCTTCTATTCGCACTGTCTCAGAAGTGCTGTATGCAGCTGTAGGTAAATGCATGTGTCTCAGCAGAGGAAAGTGTTAGGGCTGAATTCAAATACTCATTTTGACTGCCTCCAGAAGTTAGATCAGATGGCAAATGCAATTTGGTTCTAGACCTTTTACCTTTAGGTTTTACCCCAAGAATGTTTTCATTAGTTTCGATCACTCTCGAAATCCAACATTTTACAGCAGTGTGGACCACCCTGTATCTCAGCAGAGGAAAGAGGTCGGGAAGAATTCTAAGGATCATTTTGACTGTCTCCAGAAGTTAGATCAGATGGCAAATGCAATCTGGTGCTAGGCTTTTCCCTTTAGGTTTTACCCCAAGAATGTTGTGGTGGGTGGAAGGGTAAAGCCAAGAAGCCTCCTCCCTTCCCCCTTGTAAGGTAAAAGGTAAAAGAAAAATTGAAGGGAAAGGAAAAAAAAACTCACTAGCCGAATTAGCAAAGCAGTGGAGCTATATTTACAAAGCAGTGTAGGATTTTGCAGGGGAATATTTACAAATTTACAATATCTACAATATATACAAAGATATACAACAGAGTACCACAGAAATGAGAGTAACCCCCCTTGCCGAGGGGTTCCCCACCTCCGCCCTCCCCTCTCTCCCCCCCTTTCCCCAGAGTAGTTTGGAAAAGAGGGAGAAAAGAGAGAAAGAAAAAAAATGTTAGAAGCAGTTTGTGTTAATTGGAAAGGAGTTAATACAGGCCTGATATCAAGTCCTCAAGGCCAACGTCTTGGCAGAAAGCCCAGCAGAGAAGGAGTTGCTGCCCAAAGGAAAGGCGGAAGCAAGACTGACCGAGAAGTTCCCGGAGTGCCCAGGATATCTCCCAGTTCAGAGGGTGCTTCCTCCCACTTAACCAATGAAATTGTTTAGACTATTCCTTCCGTTTACCAACTTCCGGCCACCATATTCCCTTTCTTAAAGGGACACCGTCAACCGGCCACAGTCCACCCCTTCTAAACAATTCCATTGGCTGTTCACACTGTCCATCCAATCTAAAATGATATTTACAGTTCGTGAGTAAAGTTCATAGTCCATTCCGGCTATGCTCAGATGTAGATGATTCAAAAGTTCAAGAAAATCAGAAAATGAGAAAAATGGAAAACAGTTCATTTCTTCACCGACGAAGCGAAGAAAGGGAAACAGGGATTCTCAGGGTCTCTTAGTTGACTCAGGGCTCTCAGGGATCTCAGGGTTCGTGCACCGTAGATTCCTCGTTGATTCTTCTTTTGGGCGTGATGTAGCTGTACAGCAGTTCGAAGTTAACCTCTTTCAGCTAAAGTTAAATTTCTTTGTGGAATACTCTGAATTTCACCATTCTCTTGCATTACCCAATAAGTGTGACCCGGACCTTCAGCTGAAACCACCCCTCGGACAGGTTTAGCCTCTCCTGAGGGTGAAAATACCCAAACAGTTTTACCTAACAGATTCTTTTCTCTAACAACAGGAACTCTATCACCTTCTACTTTCCGTAGCAAATCTGAATGTGCAGGTCCAGCTCGGTTCACTGAACCTCTACTATTTACCAGCCAGGTTGCTTGTGCTAAATGTTTTTCCCAGTTTTTCAAAGATCCACCCCCCATGGCTTTAAGAGTGGTCTTCAACAAACCGTTGTAGCGTTCAATCTTCCCTGAAGCTGGTGCATAGTAGGGAATGTGGAATATCCACTCAATACTGTGCTCTTTGGCCCAGTTCTTTACAAGGTTGTTCTTGAAATGAGTTCTGTTGTCTGACTCAATCCTCTCTGGAGTTCCGTGTCTCCACAGGATCTGTCTCTCCAGACCGAGAATGGTGTTGCGTGCAGTTGCATGTGGAACTGGATAAGTTTCCAACCATCCAGTGTTTGCCTCTACCATAGTAAGCACGTATTGCTTACCAGAACGAGAACGTGGTAGAGTGATGTAGTCAATCTGCCAAGCTTCACCATACTTGTACTTGGCCCATCTGTCACCATACCACAAGGGCTTAAGTCGTTTTGCCTGCTTAATAGCAGCACAAATGTCACAGTCATGGATGACTTGTGTGATAGCATCCATGGAAATGTCTATGGATCTGTCACGAGCCCATTGGTATGTTGCATCTCTGCCTTGATGTCCTGACGAATCGTGAGCCCACCGAGCTAAGAATATCTCACCTCGGTGTTTCCAGTCGAGATCAAGATTAGAGTCCATGTCTACTTGAGAAACTTTTGCGGCTAGATCTGCCTGATGGTTGTGTTGCTGTTCCTCAGTAGCTTTGCTCTTAGGAATGTGAGCATCGATGTGTCTCACTTTCACTGGAATTCTCTCGATTCGATCAGCAATGTCCTGCCATAGGTTGGCTGCCCAAATGGGTTTTCCTTTTCTCTGCCAACCACTCTTCTTCCAGTTCTTTAGCCAACCCCACAGAGCATTGGCTACCATCCATGAGTCGGTGTAGAGATAAAGCTTTGGCCATCTCTCACGTTCAGCTACGTCGAGAGCTAGCTGGACAGCTTTCACCTCTGCGAACTGACTGGATTCTCCTTCTCCATCTTTCGCCTCTGCAACTCGGCGTGTTGGACTCCACACTGCAGACTTCCACCTTCGCTTGTTTCCAACAAGACAACAGGAACCGTCTGTGAACAAAGCATATTTCTTTTCATCATCAGAAAGGTCATTGTAAGGAGGAGCTTCCTCAGCACGAGTTACTTTCTCCTCTGGAGGTTTGGCACAGTTGATGCCTTCAGGCCAACTTGAGATCACCTCCACTAGACCAGGTCTTTCAAGATTTCCCATTCGAGCTCTCTGTGTTATCAGAGCCATCCACTTAGACCAGGTTGAGTCTGTGGCATGATGTGGTGTGGAACCTTTGCCTTTGAACATCCAATTCAAAACTGGTAATCTGGGAGCTAAGAGAAGTTGTGACTCAGTTCCAATCACTTCAGAAGATGCCTTTACTCCTTCATAGGCAGCTAAAATTTCTTTCTCTGTTGGAGTGTAGTTAGCCTCTGAACCTCTGTAACCTCGACTCCAGAAACCAAGAGGTCGTCCACGTGTCTCACCTGGAGCTTTTTGCCACAAGCACCAGGTTGGACCATTGTCACTTGCAGCCGTGTACAAAATGTTCTTAATGTCTGGACCATCTCGGACAGGTCCCAGACCCATTGCTTGAACTACCTCTTGCTTTATTTGGTCAAAGGCTGCTTGTTGTTCAGGTCCCCAGTGGAAATGGTTTCTCTTTCGAGTCACATCATACAGAGGTTTCACAATCTGACTGTATCCAGGAATGTGCAGTCTCCAAAATCCCACTATCCCCAAGAAACGTAGGGTGTCCTGCTTGTTTGTGGGACTTGCCATGGTAGAGACTCTATTTACCACATCCACTGGAATGTGTCGTCCATCCTGCCATCGCACTCCCAGAAACTGAATCTCTGTGGTAGGTCCTTTCACCTTGTCTCGTTTGATGGCAAAACCTGCATTCAGAAGAATGTCAATGATTTTGTTACCTTTCTCGAAGACTTCCTCAGCAGTTTTACCCCAGACGATGATATCATCGATGAACTGGATGTGTTCTGGAGCACCGCCTTTCTCCAGAGCATCGTGGATTACTGCATGACAGATGCTTGAGCTGTGGATCCAGCCCATTGGCAGCCTGTTGAAAGTGTGGATTCCTCTCCAGGTGAAAGCAAACTGAGGCCTGCATTCCTCTGCTATGGAAATAGAGAAAAATGCATTAGAAATGTCTATGGTAGCATACCATTTGGCCTCTTTGGATTCCAGCTCATACTGTAGCTCCATCATGTCTGGTACTGCTGCACTCATAGGTGGTGTCACTTCATTTGGGGCTCGGTAGTCTACTGTCAGACGCCAGTCTCCATTCTGCTTCCGCTCAGGCCACACTGGACTGTTGAAAGGTGAATGAGTTTTGCTGACGACTTTCTGACTCTCCAGCTGACGAATCAGATTCTGAATGGGCAACAAAGAGTCACGGTTGGTTCTGTATTGTCTGTGATGCACAGTCTGAGAAGCAACCGGCAATTTAATGTCCTGTATCTTATGTTGTCCCACAACTGCAGATTCATCAGAAAGTTCAGGTCTGGCAGATAGCTTCAATTTTTCATAGTTTCATAGTTTCATTCAGGGTTGGAAGGGACCACAAGGATCATCTAGTTCCAACCCCCCTGCCATGGGCAGGGAAACCCCACACTAGATCAGGCTGGACAGAGCCTCATCCAGCCTGCTCTTAAACACCCCCAGGGACGGGGCCTCGACCACCTCCCTGGACAACCCATTCCAGGGTCTCACCACTCTCATGGTGAAGAACCTCCTCCTCACATCCAGCCTGAATCTCCCCACCTCCAGCTTCATTCCATTCCCCCTAGTCCTATCACTACCTGACATCCTGAGCAGTCCCTCCCCAGCCTTCCTGTAGGCCCCCTTCAGATACTGGAAGGCCACAATTAGGTCACCTCGGAGCCTTCTCTTCTGCAGACTGAACAGCCCCAACTCCTTCAGTCTGCTCTCATAGGAGAGGTGCTCCAGCCCTCTGATCATCCTTGTGGCCCTTCTCTGGACACGTTCCAGCACCTCCACATCCCTCTTGTAATAGGGGCTCCAGAACTGGACACAGTACTCCAGGTGGGGTCTCACCAGGGCTGAGTAGAGGGGGAGGATCACCTCCCTCGACCTGCTAGCCACACTTCTCCTGATGCAGCCCAGGATCTGATTGGCCTTGCGGGCTGCAAGTGCACATTGGGAGCTCATGTTGAGCTTTTTGTCCACCAGCACCCCCAAGTCTCTCTCCTCAGGGCTACTTTCCAGCCAGTCACTGCCCAGCCTGTATTTGTGCCGGGATTGCCTCGACCCAGATGCAGGACCCTGCACTTGCTCTTATTGAACTTCATGAGGTTGGCTTGTGCCCACCTCTCCAGCCTGTCAAGGTCCCTCTGGATGGCCTCCCTTCCCTCCAGTGTGTCTGCTGCACCACACAGCTTGGTGTCATCAGCAAACTTGCTGAGGGTGCACTCAATGCCACTGTCCATGTCACCCACAAAGATGTTGAACAAGACAGGTCCCAGGACTGATCCCTGAGGGACTCCGCTTGTCACTGGCCTCCACTGGGACATGGACCCATTGACAGCCACTCTTTGGGTGCGGCCATCAAGCCAGTTCCTTATCCATCTAGTGGTCCACCCATCAAACCCATGTGTCACCAGTTTGGAGACCAGGATGTGGTGCGGGACAGTGTCAAAGGCTTTGCTCAGGTCTAGGTAAATGACATCAGTTGCTCGCCCCTCATCTATTAATGTTGTCACCTGCTCATAGAAGGCCACCAGGTTGGTCAGGCAGGATTTGCCCTTGGCAAAGCCATGCTGCCTGTTCCCAATTACCTCTTCACTATTCTTTTGAGCAAGTAGTGACTCCAGGAGGATCTGCTCCATGATCTTTCCAGGCACAGAGGTGAGACTGACTGGCCTGTAGTTCCCTGGTTCCTCCTTCTTACCCTTTTTGAAGATGGGGGCAATGTTTCCCCTTTTCCAGTCCGTGGGGACTTCACCAGATTGCCATGACTTTTGAAATATAACAGAGAGGGGTTTAGCAACCTCATCTGCCACTTCTCTTAGTACCCTTGGGTGTATCCCGTCGGGTCCCATGGACTTGAACACTTTCAGGTTCTTCAGATGATCACGAACCTGATCTGCACTTACAATGGGCAGTTCTTCCTCCTCGTCCCTGGCTTTGACTTCCATAACATCAGGAGTGTGGCTAGAGGCCCTTGCAGTGAAGACTGAGGTAAAAAGTTATTAAGTACCTCAGCCTTTTCCTCATCCCTTGTGACCATGTCACCATTTTCCTTTCTGAGGGGGCCCACACCTTCCCTAGTCTTCTTCTTCCCATTAATATACCTGTAAAAGTTCTTAGTGTTCCCTCTAATCTCCCTGGCTAGATTCAATTCAAACTCTGCTTTGGCTTTCCTAACCAGGACTCTCGCTGCTCGGGCAGCTTCCTTATATTCCCCCTGTTCTACCTGTCCTTCTCTCCACTTCCTGTAGAGTTTCCTTTTAAGTAATAGTGTGTCCAGTAGCTCCTTGCCCATCCAGGCAGGCCTCCTAGCATTCTTACCTGCTTTTCTCTTTGTTGGTACACAGAGCTCCTGGACACAGAGGAGGTGGTCCTTGAATACTGACCAGCTATCCTGGGTCCCTCTTCCCTCCAGGGCTTTGTCCCACGACACTTTGGCTAGCAGATCCCTGAAGCGATCAAAATCTGCACGCCTAAAGTCTAGGGTCGTGAGCTTGGAATACTTCCTCCTGATTGCCCTGAGGATGTTAAATTCAATTGCTTCATGGTCACTGCAGCAAAGGCCATCTCTGAGCCTCACATTGCTTACCAGCCCTTCCCTGTTGGTGAGAACAAGGTCCAGCATAGCACCATTTCTTGTTGGTTCCTCTACCATTTGGAGGAGGAAGTTGTCTTCTATGCAGTCCAGGAACATCCTGGATTGCTGGTGCCTTGCTGTGTTGTCCCTCCAGCAGATGTCCGGGTGGTTGAAATCACCCATGAGGACCAGGGCTTGTGACCTGGAAGCCGCTTCTATTTGCCTATGGAGGGCCTCATCTGCTTGGATCTGCTGGTCAGGTGGCCTGTAGGAGACCCCCACAGTAATATCTCCTTCCCCTGTCCTGCCTTTAATTTTAACCCATACGCTCTCAACTAGCTCATCATCTCTCCCCAGTTGGAGCTCCACTGATTCCAACTGGCTACTGACATAGAGGGCAGTCCATCAATTTCTATTGAAGCTCTCCAAAAGCCCATTTGTAACCTCTAGGGTCTTTGAAACGCCCTTCTCTCAGAAAATCAATTCCCAAAATACAAGGTGCATCAGGTCCGGTCACAACTGTATGCTTCCTCCATTGTTTACCAGTTAAACTTATATTAACCTCTACCTTACTCAACTCTTGAGATCCACCAGTGACTCCCAGAATAGTTATAGACTCTGATCCCTGATAATTTGATGGTATTATGGTGCACTGAGCTCCTGTGTCAACCAAGGCCCTGTACTTCCAAAATTGTGAAGTGCCAGGCACTGGATGTACACATCCCAATAGATTCTATTATCTCTGTTATCCCTCTCCTCCCCTGGCGGGAGGCAGGGCACCTAGTTATGGGGAACATGCGCACATGTGCATTGCACATAGTTTGCAGGGTTATAACTTTGCATGTTATAACTGGAGCCACTGTTGGAGCCATAAGAGTCGTTCTGGGAACTGTGGAAGTAACAGCTACCCTTCTGGTATTGCTACCCTGGGTTCTGCCACTTTGCAATTCCCTCAGTCTCCTGAAAAGATTAGAAGTTGGTTGGCCATCCCAGCGGTTCATGTTCTCACCAAACTGATCACGCAGAGTTATCCAAATAGTTCTACGTGATTGCCTTGGTGGTCTGTTTTGGAACGACCTGTTTTGGAATGACCTGTTTTGGAATGACCTCCTTGGAGGACGTGTATTCCTCACAGATGAAACTTGTATCCACCTGGAGGAAGAATTGAAATTATCCCTTTGTGCCAATTGGGATATGGAATTTCTAAATTCATCTTTTAACTCTCTTATGCAATTCTGTATATCACCAGACATAGTTTTAATGGCTGAAACCAAAGAACCACGTGTCATGCTATCCTCCAATTGTCTCATTTGATCGCTGAATTGGGCAACCGTGGGAGAAGCTCCACCATAACTTCTTGACACAATTCTGCTTGCCAGAATGTTTGCATAATTGGAAGGAGCAAGTTTGATGATCTTTTTAGCAAGACCAATACCCACAGGAATGTCATCAGGATTCAGAGTTTCATGTTCACCATAGAGTAGCTCTCTAACAGCAAATTCTATCAAGCGCTTAATTCCCTCATCTATGGTAGTCCAGTCTAGCTCAATCGGTAGAGCATGAGACTCTTAATCTCAGAGGGTGCTTCCTCCCACTTAACCAATGAAATTGTTTAGACTATTCCTTCCATTTACCAACTTCCGTCCACCATATTCCCTTTCTTAAAGGGACACGGTCAACTGGCCACAAATGTTTTGCTTCTATTCGCATTGTCTCAGAAGTGCTGTATGCAGGTGTAGGTAAATGCATGTATCTCAGCAGAGGAAAGTGTTAGGGCTGAATTCAAAAACTCATTTTGACTGCCTCCAGAACTTTGATCAGAGCGCAAATGGAATTTCGTGGCAGGTTTTTCCCTTTACGTTTTACCCCAAGAATGTTTTGCTTCTATTCGAATTGTCTCAGAAGTGCAGCATGCAGCTGTGGATTAAAGCATGTGTCACAGCAGAGGAAAGTGTTAGGGCTGAATTCAAATACTCATTTTGACTGCCTCCAGAAGTTAGATCAGATTGCAAATGCAATTTGGTGCTAGGCTTTTCCCTTTAGGTTTTACCCCAAGAATGTTTTGATTCTATTCAAAATGTCTCAGAAGTGCTGTATTCAGCTGTAGGTTAATGCATGTATCTCAGCAGAGGAAAGTGTTAGGGCTGAATTCAAATACTCATTTTTACTGCCTCCAGAAGTTAGATCAGATGGCAAATGCAATTTGGTTTTAGGTTTTTCCCTTTAGATTTTACCCCAAGAATGTTTTGCTTCTATTCAAATTGGCTCAGAAGTGCTGTATGCAGCTGTAGATTAATGCATGTATCTCAGCAGAGGAAAGTGTTAGGGTTGAATTCAAATACTCATTTTGACTGCCTCCAGAAGTTAAATCAGATGGCAAATGCAATGTGGTGCTAGGCCTTTCCCTTTAGGAATGTTTTCATTAGTTTCGATTACTCTCGAAATCCAGCATTTTACAGCAGTGTGGACCACCCTGTATCTCAACAGAGGAAAGAGGTAGGGAAGAATTCTAAGGATCATTTTGATTGCCTCTAGAAGTTAGATCAGATGGCAAATGCAATTTGGTGCTAGGCTTTTCCCTTTAGTTTTTACCCCAACAATGTTTTGCTTCTATTCGAATTGGCTCAGAAGTGCTGTATGCATCTGTAGATTAATACATGTATCTCAGCAGAGGAAAGTGTTAGGGCTGAATTCAAATACTCATATTGACTGCCTCCAGAAGTTAGATCAGCTGGCAAACGCAATTTGGTGCTAGGCTTTTCCCTTTAGGATTTACCCCAAGAATGTTTTGCTTCTATTCGAATTGTCTCAGAAGTGCTGTATGCGGTTGTAGATTAATGCATGTATCTCAGCAGAGGAAAGGGTTACAGCTGAATTCAAATTCTCATTTTGACTGCCTCCAGAAGTTAGATCAGCTGGCAAATGCAATTTGGTGTCAGACTTTTCCCTTTAGGTTTTATCCCAAGAATGTTTTCATTAGTTTCTATCACTCTTGAAATCAAGCATTTTACAGAAGTGTGGACCACCCTGCATCTCAGCAGAGGAAAGTGTTAGGGCTGAATTCAAATACTCATTTTGACAGCCTCCAGAAGTTAGATCAGACGGCAAATGCAATTTGGTGCTGGGCCTTTCCCTTTAGGTTTTACCCCAACAAAGTTTTCATTCGTTTCGATCACTGTCGAAATCAAGCATTTTCATGCAGTGTGGACCACCCTGTATCTCAGCAGAGGAAAGAGGTAGGGAAGAATTCTAAGGATCATTTTTAACTGTCTCCAGAAGTTAGATCAGATGGCAAATGCCATTTGGTGCTAGGCTTTCCCCTTTAGGTTTTACCCCATGAATGTTTTGCATCTATTCGAACTGTCTCAAAACTGCTTTATGCAGCTGTAGATTAATGCATGTATCACAGCAGAGGAAACAGTTAGGGCTGAATTCAAATACTCATTTTGACTGCCTCCAGAAGTTAGATCAGATCGCAAATGCAATTTGGTGGTAGGTTTTTCCCTTTAGGTTTTACCCCAAGAATGTTTTGCTTCTATTCGAATTGTCTCATAAGTGCTGTATGCAGCTGTAGATTAAGGCATGTATCTCAGCAGAGGAAAGTGTTAGGGCTGAATTCAAATACTCATTTTGATTGCCTCCAGAAGTTAGATCAGATGGCAAATGCAATTTGGTGCTAGGCTTTTCCCTTTAGTTTTTACCCCAAGAATGTTTTGATTCTATTCGAAAGGTCTCAGAAGTGCTGTATTCAGCTGTAGATTAAAGCATGTATCTCAACAGAGGAAAGTGTTAGGGCAGAATTCAAATACTCATTTTGACTGCCTCCAGAAGTTAGATCAGATGACAAACTGTGCTGGGTTGAGGCAGCCTCCTTCCCCACCCCTGGCAACAATAAACACTCAGACAAACAGATTGCAAAAGTGATGGAAAGTTTAAACAGAGCGCAGTGAACTTTTACAGAAAAGCAAAAGAATAGTGATAAAGAAAAATCCCAAAGGAGACCCAGAAAGATCCCATCCCTACCTGAGGGTCCACCCAGGACCCCCAGGGATCCTTCTTCCCCCTCCCACTGCTAGGCTAGTCTCAACTGGCCAGATCTGAGACTGCCCATCCCCCATGGCCTTGGGCATAGCTAGGTCCAAAACCAGGAGGCATCTCTCCCAGCTACCGGCTGACGGAGGAGGAAGAAAAGAGATAGTGATAGACTCCGCACTGGATCTTATAGTGGTGCAAAGGATTGTGGTATGAAATACTACATAATTTCCTGTGTCCACCCCTCTGGGCTGGACCTCTGGACACAGGAAGTAAACATTGCAGGGGGCACCCAGCTCAAACTGTAACACAAACGCAATTTGGTGCTTGGCTTTTTCCTTTAGGATTTACCCCAAGAATGTTTTGCTTCTATTCGAATTCTCTCAGAAGTGCTGTATGCAGCTATAGATAAAAGCATGTATCTCAGCAGGAGAAAGCGTTCGGGATATGTCAAAATACTCATTTTGACTGCCTCCAGAAGTTATATTAGATGGCAAATGCAATTTGGTGCTAGGCCTTTCCCTTTAGGAATGTTTTCATTAGTTTCGATCATTCTCGAAATCAAGCATTTTACAGCATTTTGGACCACCCTGTATCTCAACAGAGGAAACAGGTAGGGAAGAATTCTAAGGATCATTTTGACTGTCTCCAGAAGTTACATCAGATGGCAAATGTCATTTGGTCCTAGGCTTTTCCTTTAGTTTTTACCCCAAGAATGTTTTGCTTCTATTCAAAATGTCTCAGAAGTGCTGTATGCAGCTGTAGATAAATGCATGTATCTCAGCAGAGGAAAGTCTTAGGGCAGAATTCAAATACTCATTTTGACTGCCTCCAGAAGTTAGATCAGATGGCAAATGCAATTTGGTGTTAGGTTTTTCCCTTTAGGATTTACCCCAAGAATGTTTTGCTTCTTTTCGAATTCTCTCAGAAGTGCTGTATGCAGCTATAGATTAAAGCATGTATCTCAGCAGAAGAAAGCGTTTGGGATATGTCAAAATACTCATTTTGACTGCCTCCAGAAGTTAGATCAGATGGCAAATGCAATTTGGTGCTAGGCTTTTCCCTTTAGGTTTTGCCCCAAGAAAGTTTTCATTAGTTTCGATCACTCTCGAAATCAAGCATTTTACAGCAGTGTGGACCACCCTGTATCTCAGCAGAGGAAAGTGATAGGGCTGAATTCAAATAGTCATTTTGAGTGCCTCCAGAAGTTAGATCAGATGGCAAATGGGATTTGTTGCTAGGCCTTTCCCTTAGGTTTTACCCAAAGAATGTTTTCATTAGTTTCAATCACTCTCGAAATCAAGCATTTTACTGCAGTTAGACCACCCTGTATCTCAGCAGTGGAAAGAGGTAGGGAAGAATTCTAAGGATCATTTTGACTGTCTCCAGAAGTTAGATCAGATGGCAAATGCAATTTGGTGCGAGGACTTTCCCTTTAGGAATGTTTTAATTAGTTTCAATCACTCTCGAAATCAAGCATTTTACAGCAGTGTGGACCACCCTGTATCTCAGCAGAGGAAAGTGTTAGGGCTGAATTCAAATACTCATTTTGACTGTCTCCAGAAGTTAGATCAGATGGCAAATGCAATTTGGTGCTAGGCCTTTCCCTTTAGGTTTTACCCCAAGAATGTTTTGCTTCTATTCGAATTGTCTCAGAAGTGCTGTATGCAGATGTAGATTAAAGCATGCATCTTAGCAGAGGAAAGTGTGAGGACGGAATTCAAATACTCATTTTGACTGCCTCCAGAAGTTAGATCAGATGGCAAATGCAATTTGGTGCTAGGCCTTTCCCTTTAGGTTTTACCGCAACAATGTGTTGCTTCCATTCGAATTGTCTCAGAAGCGCTGTATGCTGCTGTAGATTAATGCATGTATCTCAGCAGAGGAAAGTGTTAGGATAGAATTCAAATACTCATTTTGACTGCCTCCAGAAGTTAGATCAGATGGCAAATGCAATTTGGTGCTAGGCCTTTCCCTTTAGGTTTTACCCCAACAATGTTTTCATTAGTTTCGATCACTCTCGAAATCAAGCATTTTACATCAGTGTGGACCACCCTGTATCTCAGCAGAGGAAAGAGACAGGGAAGAATTCTAAGGATCATTTTGACTGTCGCCAGAAGTTAGATCTGATGGCAAATGCAATTTGGTGCTAGGCTTTTCACTTTAGGTTTCACCCCTAGAATGTTTTGCTTCTATTCGAATTCTCTCTAGAATTGCTGTATGCTGCTGTAGATTAAAGCATGTATCTTAGCAGTGGAAAGTGTTATGGCTGAATTCAAATACTCATTTTGACTGCCTCCAGAATTTAGATCAGATGGCAAATGGAATTTGGTTCTAGGCCTTTCCCTTAGGTTTTACCCCAAGAATGTTTTCATTAGTTTCAATCACTCTCGAAATCAAGCATTTTACAGCAGTGTGGACCACCCTGTATCTCAGCAGAGGAAAGTGTTAGGGCTGAATTCAAATACTCATTTTGACTGCCTCCAGAAGTTAGATCAGATGGCAAATGCAATTTGGTGCTAGGCCTTTCCCTTTAGGTTTTACCCCACAAATGTTTTGCTTCTATTCGAATTGGCTCAGAAATGCTGTATGCAGCTGTAGGTTAAACCATATATCTCAGCAGAGGAAAGTTTTAGGGCTCAATTCAAATACTCACTTTGACTGCCTCCAGAAGTTAGATGAGATGGCAAATGCATTTTGGGGCTAGGCCTTTCCCTTTAGGTTTTACACCACGAATGTTTTGCTTCTATTCGAATTGACTGAGAAATGCTGTATGCAGCTGTAGGTTAAACCATATATATCAGCAGAGGAAAGTGTTCGGGCTGAATTCAAATACTCAATTTGACTGCCTCCCAAAATTAGATGAGATGGCAAATGCAATTTGGTGCTAGGCCTTTCCCTTTAGGAATGTTTTCATTAGTTTCGATCACTCTCGAAATCATGCATTTTACAGCAGTGTGGACCACCCTGTATCTCAGCAGAGGAATGTTTTAGGGCTGAATTCAAATACTCATTTTGACTGCCTCCAGAAGTTAGATCAGATGACAAATGCAATTTGGTGCCAGGCCTTTCCTTTAGGTTTTACCCCAAGAATGTTTTGCTCCAATTGAAAGTGTCTCAGAAGTCCTGTATGGAGCTGCGGATGAATGCATGTATCTCAGCAGAGGAAAGTGTTAGGACTGAATTCAAATACTCATTTGACTGCCTCCAGAAGTTAGATCAGATGGCAAATGCAATTTGGTGCTAGGCCTTTCCCTTTAGGTTTTGCCCCAAGAATGTTTTCATTAGTTTCGATCACTCGAAATCAAGCATTTTACAGCAGTGTGGACCACCCTGTATCTCAGCAGAGGAAAGTGTTAGGGCTGAATTCAAATAGTCATTTTGAGAGCCTCCAGAAGTTAGATCAGATGGCAAATGCAATTTGGTGCTAGGCCTTTCCCTTTAGGTTTTGCCCCAAGAATGTTTTCATTAGTTTCAATCAACCTCTAAATCAAGCCTTTTACAGCAGTGTGGACCACCCTGTATCTCAGCAGAGAAAAGTGTTAGGGCTGAATTCAAATACTCATTTTGCCTGCCTCCAGAAGTTAGATCAGATGGCAAATGCAATTTGGTGCTAGGCTTTTCCCTTTAGGTTTTACCCAAGAATGTTTTGCTTCTATTCGAATTGTCTCAGAAGTGCTGTATGCAGATGTAGATTAAAGCATGCATCTTAGCAGAGGAAAGTGTGAGGACGGAATTCAAATACTCATTTTGACTGCCTCCAGAAGTTAGATCAGATGGCAAATGCAATTTGGTGCTAGGCCTTTCCTTTAGGTTTTACCATTAACAATGTGTTGCTTCCATTCGAATTGTCTCAGAAGCGCTGTATGCTGCTGTAGATTAATGCATGTATCTCAGCAGAGGAAAGTGTTAGGATGGAATTCAAATACTCATTTTGACTGCCTCCAGAAGTTAGATCAGATGGCAAATGCAATTTGGTGCTAGGCCTTTCCTTTAGGTTTTACCCCAACAACGTTTTCATTAGTTTCGATCACTCTCGAAATCAAGCATTTTACATCAGTGTGGACCACCCTGTATCTCAGCAGAGGAAAGAGACAGGGAAGAATTCTAAGGATCATTTTGACTGTCGCCAGAAGTTAGATCAGATGGCAAATGCAATTTGGTGCTAGGCTTTTCACTTTAGGTTTCACCCTAGAATGTTTTGCTTCTATTCGAATTCTCTCTAGAATTGCTGTATGCTGCTGTAGATTAAAGCATGTATCTTAGCAGTGGAAAGTGTTATGGCTGAATTCAAATACTCATTTTGACTGCCTCCAGAATTTAGATCAGATGGCAAATGGAATTTGGTTCTAGGCCTTTCCCTTAGGTTTTACCCCAAGAATGTTTTCATTAGTTTCAATCACTCTCGAAATCAAGCTTTTTACAGCAGTGTGGACCACCCTGTATCTCAGCAGAGGAAAGTGTTTGGGCTGAATTCAAATACTCATTTTGACTGCCTCCAGAAGTTAGATCAGATGGCAAATGCAATTTGGTGCTTGGTCCTTTCCTTTAGGTTTTACCCCACGAATGCTTTGCTTCTATTCGAATTGTCTCTGAAGTGCCGTATGCAGTTGTAGATTAATGCATGCACCTCACCAGAGGAAAGTGTTAGGGCTGAATTCAAATACTCATTTTGACTGCCTCCAGAAGTTAGATCAGATGGCAAATGCAATTTGGTGCTAGGCCTTTCCCTTTAGGTTTTGCCCCAAGAATGTTTTCATTAGTTTCGATCACTGCCGAAATCAAGCATTTTGCAGCAGTGTGGACCACCCTGTATCTCAGTAGAGGAAAGAGACAGGGAAGAATTCTAAGGATCATTTTGACGGTCTCCAGATGTTAGATCTGATGGCAAATGCAATTTGGTGCTAGGCTTTTTCCTTTAGGTTTTACCCCAAGAAAGTTTTGCTTCTATTCGAATTGTCTCAGAAGTGCTGTATGCAGCTGTAGATTAAAGCATGTATCTGAGCAGTGGAAAGTGTTAGGGTGAATTCAAATACTCATTTTGTCTGCCTCCAGAAGTTAGATCAGATGGCAAATGCAATTTGGTGCTAGGCCTTTCCCTTTAGGTATTACCCAACGAATGTTTTGCTTCCATTCGAATTGTCTCAGAAGTGCTTTATGCAGCTATAGATTAATGCATGTATCCCAGCAGAGCAAAGTATAAGGGCTGAATTCAAATACTCGTTTTGACTGCCTCCAGAAGTTAGATCAGATGGCAAATACAATTTGGTGCTAGGCCTTTCCCTTTAGGTTTTACCCAACATTGTTTTCATTAGTTTCGATCACTCTCGAAATCAAGCATTTTACAGCAGAGTGACCACCCTGTATCTCAGCAGAGGAAAGTGTTAGGGCTGAATTCAAATACTCATTTTGCCTGCCTCCAGATGTTAGATGAGATGGCAAATGCAATTTGGTGCTAGGCTTTTCCGTTTAGGTTTTACCCCAACAATGTTTTGTTTCATTTCAAATTGTCTCAGAAGTGTTGTATGCAGCTGTAGATTAATGCATGTATCTCAGCAGAGGAAAGTGTTAGGGCTGAATTCAAATACTCATTTTGACTGCCTCCAGAAGTTAGATCAGATGGCAAATGCAATTTTGCGGTAGGCCTTTACCTTTAGGTTTTTCCCCAAGAATATTTTCATTAGTTTCGATCACTCGAAATCAAGCATTTTACAACAGTGTGGACCAACCTGTATCTCAGCAGAGGAAAGTGTGAGGCCTGAATTCAAATACTCATTTTGAGTGCCTCCAGAAGTTAGATCAGATGGCAAATGCAATTTGGTGCTAGGCCTTTCCCTTTAGGTTTTACCCCAACAATGTTATCATTAGTTTCGATCACTCTCAAAATCAAGCATTTTACAGCAGTGTGGACCACCCTGTATCTCAGCAGAGGAAAGTGTGAGGCCTGAATTCAAATACTCATTTTGAGTGCCTCCAGAAGTTAGATCAGTTGGCAAATGGGATTTGTTGCTAGGCCTTTCCCTTAGGTTTTACCCAAAGAATGTTTTCATTAGTTTCAATCACTCTCGAAATCAAGCATTTTACTGCAGTTAGACCACCCTGTATCTCAGCAGTGGAAAGAGGTAGGGAAGAATTCTAAGGATCATTTTGACTGTCTCCAGAAGTTAGATCAGATGGCAAATGCAATTTGGTGCGAGGACTTTCCTTTAGGAATGTTTTAATTAGTTTCAATCACTCTCGAAATCAAGCATTTTACAGCAGTGTGGACCACCCTGTATCTCAGCAGAGGAAAGTGTTAGGGCTGAATTCAAATACTCATTTTGACTGCCTCCAGAAGTTAGATCAGATGGCAAATGCAATTTGGTGCTAGGCCTTTCCTTTAGGTTTTACCCCACAAATGTTTTGCTTCTATTCGAATTGGCTCAGAAATGCTGTATGCAGCTGTAGGTTAAACCATATATCTCAGCAGAGGAAAGTTTTAGGGCTCAATTCAAATACTCACTTTGACTGCCTCCAGAAGTTAGATGAGATGGCAAATGCAATTTGGGGCTAGGCCTTTCCCTTTAGGTTTTACACCACGAATGTTTTGCTTCTATTCGAATTGACTGAGAAATGCTGTATGCAGCTGTAGGTTAAACCATATATATCAGCAGAGGAAAGTGTTCGGGCTGAATTCAAATACTCAATTTGACTGCCTCCCAAAATTAGATGAGATGGCAAATGCAATTTGGTGCTAGGCCTTTCCTTTAGGAATGTTTTCATTAGTTTCGATCACTCTCGAAATCATGCATTTTACAGCAGTGTGGACCACCCTGTATCTCAGCAGAGGAATGTTTTAGGCTGAATTCAAATACTCATTTTGACTGCCTCCAGAAGTTAGATCAGATGACAAATGCAATTTGGTGCCAGGCCTTTCCCTTTAGGTTTTACCCCAAGAATGTTTTGCTCCAATTGAAAGTGTCTCAGAAGTCCTGTATGGAGCTGCGGATGAATGCATGTATCTCAGCAGAGGAAAGTGTTAGGACTGAATTCAAATACTCATTTTGACTGCCTCCAGAAGTTAGATCAGATGGCAAATGCAATTTGGTGCTAGGCCTTTCCTTTAGGTTTTGCCCCAAGAATGTTTTCATTAGTTTCGATCACTCTCGAAATCAAGCATTTTACAGCAGTGTGGACCACCCTGTATCTCAGCAGAGGAAAGTGTTAGGCTGAATTCAAATAGTCATTTTGAGAGCCTCCAGAAGTTAGATCAGATGGCAAATGCAATTTGGTGCTAGGCCTTTCCCTTTAGGTTTTGCCCCAAGAATGTTTTCATTAGTTTCAATCAACCTCTAAATCAAGCCTTTTACAGCAGTGTGGACCACCCTGTATCTCAGCAGAGAAAAGTGTTAGGGCTGAATTCAAATACTCATTTTGCCTGCCTCCAGAAGTTAGATCAGATGGCAAATGCAATTTGGTGCTAGGCTTTTCCCTTTAGGTTTTACCCCAAGAATGTTTTGCTTCTATTCGAATTGTCTCAGAAGTGCTGTATGCAGATGTAGATTAAAGCATGCATCTTAGCAGAGGAAAGTGTGAGGACGGAATTCAAATACTCATTTTGACTGCCTCCTGAAGTTAGATCAGATGGCAAATGCAATTTGGTGCTAGGCCTTTCCCTTTAGGTTTTACCACAACAATGTGTTGCTTCCATTCGAATTGTCTCAGAAGCGCTGTATGCTGCTGTAGATTAATGCATGTATCTCAGCAGAGGAAAGTGTTAGGATAGAATTCAAATACTCATTTTGACTGCCTCCAGAAGTTAGATCAGATGGCAAATGCAATTTGGTGCTAGGCCTTTCCCTTTAGGTTTTACCCCAACAATGTTTTCATTAGTTTCGATCACTCTCGAAATCAAGCATTTTACATCAGTGTGGACCACCCTGTATCTCAGCAGAGGAAAGAGACAGGGAAGAATTCTAAGGATCATTTTGACTGTCGCCAGAAGTTAGATCAGATGGCAAATGCAATTTGGTGCTAGGCCTTTCCCTTTAGGTATTACCCAACGAATGTTTTGCTTCCATTCGAATTGTCTCAGAAGTGCTTTATGCAGCTATAGATTAATGCATGTATCCCAGCAGAGCAAAGTATAAGGGCTGAATTCAAATACTCGTTTTGACTGCCTCCAGAAGTTAGATCAGATGGCAAATACAATTTGGTGCTAGGCCTTTCCCTTTAGGTTTTACCCCAACATTGTTTTCATTAGTTTCGATCACTCTCAAATCAAGCATTTTACAGCAGAGTGGACCACCCTGTATCTCAGCAGAGGAAAGTGTTAGGCTGAATTCAAATACTCATTTTGCCTGCCTCCAGATGTTAGATGAGATGGCAAATGCAATTTGGTGCTAGGCTTTTCCTTTTAGGTTTTACCCCAACAATGTTTTGTTTCATTTCAAATTGTCTCAGAAGTGTTGTATGCAGCTGTAGATTAATGCATGTATCTCAGCAGAGGAAAGTGTTAGGGCTGAATTCAAATACTCATTTTGACTGCCTCCAGAAGTTAGATCAGATGGCAAATGCAATTTTGCGGTAGGCCTTTACCTTTAGGTTTTTCCCCAAGAATATTTTCATTAGTTTCGATCACTCTCGAAATCAAGCATTTTACAACAGTGTGGACCAACCTGTATCTCAGCAGAGGAAAGTGTGAGGCCTGAATTCAAATACTCATTTTGAGTGCCTCCAGAAGTTAGATCAGTTGGCAAATGGGATTTGGTGCTAGGCCTTTCCCTTAGGTTTTACCCAAAGAATGTTTTCATTAGTTTCAATCACTCTCGAAATCAAGCATTTTACTGCAGTTAGACCACCCTGTATCTCAGCAGAGGAAAGAGGTAGGGAAGAATTCTAAGGATCATTTTGACTGTCTCCAGAAGTTAGATCAGATGGCAAATGCAATTTGGTGCGAGGACTTTCCTTTAGGAATGTTTTAATTAGTTTCAATCACTCTCGAAATCAAGCATTTTACAGCAGTGTGGACCACCCTGTATCTCAGCAGAGGAAAGTGTTAGGGCTGAATTCAAATAGTCATTTTGAGAGCCTCCAGAAGTTAGATCAGATGGCAAATGCAATTTGGTGCTAGGCCTTTCCTTTAGGTTTTACCCCACAAATGTTTTGCTTCTATTCGAATTGGCTCAGAAATGCTGTATGCAGCTGTAGGTTAAACCATATATCTCAGCAGAGGAAAGTTTTAGGGCTCAATTCAAATACTCACTTTGACTGCCTCCAGAAGTTAGATGAGATGGCAAATGCAATTTGGGGCTAGGCCTTTCCCTTTAGGTTTTACACCACGAATGTTTTGCTTCTATTCGAATTGACTGAGAAATGCTGTATGCAGCTGTAGGTTAAACCATATATATCAGCAGAGGAAAGTGTTCGGGCTGAATTCAAATACTCAATTTGACTGCCTCCCAAAATTAGATGAGATGGCAAATGCAATTTGGTGCTAGGCCTTTCCCTTTAGGAATGTTTTCATTAGTTTCGATCACTCTCGAAATCATGCATTTTACAGCAGTGTGGACCACCCTGTATCTCAGCAGAGGAATGTTTTAGGGCTGAATTCAAATACTCATTTTGACTGCCTCCAGAAGTTAGATCAGATGACAAATGCAATTTGGTGCCAGGCCTTTCCCTTTAGGTTTTACCCCAAGAATGTTTTGCTCCAATTGAAAGTGTCTCAGAAGTCCTGTATGGAGCTGCGGATGAATGCATGTATCTCAGCAGAGGAAAGTGTTAGGACTGAATTCAAATACTCATTTTGACTGCCTCCAGAATTTAGATCAGATGGCAAATGCAATTTGGTGCTAGGCCTTTCCCTTTAGGTTTTGCCCCAAGAATGTTTTCATTAGTTTCGATCACTCTCGAAATCAAGCATTTTACAGCAGTGTGGACCACCCTGTATCTCAGCAGAGGAAAGTGTTAGGGCTGAATTCAAATAGTCATTTTGAGAGCCTCCAGAAGTTAGATCAGATGGCAAATGCAATTTGGTGCTAGGCCTTTCCCTTTAGGTTTTGCCCCAAGAATGTTTTCATTAGTTTCAATCAACCTCTAAATCAAGCCTTTTACAGCAGTGTGGACCACCCTGTATCTCAGCAGAGAAAAGTGTTAGGCTGAATTCAAATACTCATTTTGCCTGCCTCCAGAAGTTAGATCAGATGGCAAATGCAATTTGGTGCTAGGCTTTTCCCTTTAGGTTTTACCCCAAGAATGTTTTGCTTCTATTCGAATTGTCTCAGAAGTGCTGTATGCAGATGTAGATTAAAGCATGCATCTTAGCAGAGGAAAGTGTGAGGACGGAATTCAAATACTCATTTTGACTGCCTCCAGAAGTTAGATCAGATGGCAAATGCAATTTGGTGCTAGGCCTTTCCTTTAGGTTTTACCACAACAATGTGTTGCTTCCATTCGAATTGTCTCAGAAGCGCTGTATGCTGCTGTAGATTAATGCATGTATCTCAGCAGAGGAAAGTGTTAGGATGGAATTCAAATACTCATTTTGACTGCCTCCAGAAGTTAGATCAGATGGCAAATGCAATTTGGTGCTAGGCCTTTCCTTTAGGTTTTACCCCAACAATGTTTTCATTAGTTTCGATCACTCTCGAAATCAAGCATTTTACATCAGTGTGGACCACCCTGTATCTCAGCAGAGGAAAGAGACAGGGAAGAATTCTAAGGATCATTTTGACTGTCGCCAGAAGTTAGATCTGATGGCAAATGCAATTTGGTGCTAGGCTTTTCACTTTAGGTTTCACCCCTAGAATGTTTTGCTTCTATTCGAATTCTCTCTAGAATTGCTGTATGCTGCTGTAGATTAAAGCATGTATCTTAGCAGTGGAAAGTGTTATGGCTGAATTCAAATACTCATTTTGACTGCCTCCAGAATTTAGATCAGATGGCAAATGGAATTTGGTTCTAGGCCTTTCCCTTAGGTTTTACCCCAAGAATGTTTTCATTAGTTTCAATCACTCTCGAAATCAAGCATTTTACAGCAGTGTGGACCACCCTGTATCTCAGCAGAGGAAAGTGTTAGGACTGAATTCAAATACTCATTTTGACTGCCTCCAGAATTTAGATCAGATGGCAAATGCAATTTCGTGCTAGGCCTTTCCCTTTAGGTTTTACCCCACAAATGTTTTGCTTCTATTCGAATTGGCTCAGAAATGCTGTATGCAGCTGTAGGTTAAACCATATATCTCAGCAGAGGAAAGTTTTAGGGCTCAATTCAAATACTCACTTTGACTGCCTCCAGAAGTTAGATGAGATGGCAAATGCAATTTGGGGCTAGGCCTTTCCCTTTAGGTTTTACACCACGAATGTTTTGCTTCTATTCGAATTGACTGAGAAATGCTGTATGCAGCGGTAGGTTAAACCATATATATCAGCAGAGGAAAGTGTTCGGGCTGAATTCAAATACTCAATTTGACTGCCTCCCAAAATTAGATGAGATGGCAAATGCAATTTGGTGCTAGGCCTTTCCCTTTAGGAATGTTTTCATTAGTTTCGATCACTCTCGAAATCATGCATTTTACAGCAGTGTGGACCACCCTGTATCTCAGCAGAGGAATGTTTTAGGGCTGAATTCAAATACTCATTTTGACTGCCTCCAGAAGTTAGATCAGATGACAAATGCAATTTGGTGCCAGGCCTTTCCCTTTAGGTTTTACCCCAAGAATGTTTTGCTCCAATTGAAAGTGTCTCAGAAGTCCTGTATGGAGCTGCGGATGAATGCATGTATCTCAGCAGAGGAAAGTGTTAGGACTGAATTCAAATACTCATTTTGACTGCCTCCAGAATTTAGATCAGATGGCAAATGCAATTTGGTGCTAGGCCTTTCCCTTTAGGTTTTGCCCCAAGAATGTTTTCATTAGTTTCGATCACTCTCGAAATCAAGCATTTTACAGCAGTGTGGACCACCCTGTATCTCAGCAGAGGAAAGTGTTAGGGCTGAATTCAAATAGTCATTTTGAGAGCCTCCAGAAGTTAGATCAGATGGCAAATGCAATTTGGTGCTAGGCCTTTCCCTTTAGGTTTTGCCCCAAGAATGTTTTCATTAGTTTCAATCAACCTCTAAATCAAGCCTTTTACAGCAGTGTGGACCACCCTGTATCTCAGCAGAGAAAAGTGTTAGGGCTGAATTCAAATACTCATTTTGCCTGCCTCCAGAAGTTAGATCAGATGGCAAATGCAATTTGGTGCTAGGCTTTTCCTTTAGGTTTTACCCCAAGAATGTTTTGCTTCTATTCGAATTGTCTCAGAAGTGCTGTATGCAGATGTAGATTAAAGCATGCATCTTAGCAGAGGAAAGTGTGAGGACGGAATTCAAATACTCATTTTGACTGCCTCAGAAGTTAGATCAGATGGCAAATGCAATTTGGTGCTAGGCCTTTCCCTTTAGGTTTTACCACAACAATGTGTTGCTTCCATTCGAATTGTCTCAGAAGCGCTGTATGCTGCTGTAGATTAATGCATGTATCTCAGCAGAGGAAAGTGTTAGGATGGAATTCAAATACTCATTTTGACTGCCTCCAGAAGTTAGATCAGATGGCAAATGCAATTTGGTGCTAGGCCTTTCCCTTTAGGTTTTACCACAACAATGTGTTGCTTCCATTCGAATTGTCTCAGAAGCGCTGTATGCTGCTGTAGATTAATGCATGTATCTCAGCAGAGGAAAGTGTTAGGATGGAATTCAAATACTCATTTTGACTGCCTCCAGAAGTTAGATCAGATGGCAAATGCAATTTGGTGCTAGGCCTTTCCCTTTAGGTTTTACCCCAACAATGTTTTCATTAGTTTCGATCACTCTCGAAATCAAGCATTTTACATCAGTGTGGACCACCCTGTATCTCAGCAGAGGAAAGAGACAGGGAAGAATTCTAAGGATCATTTTGACTGTCGCCAGAAGTTAGATCTGATGGCAAATGCAATTTGGTGCTAGGCTTTTCACTTTAGGTTTCACCCCTAGAATGTTTTGCTTCTATTCGAATTCTCTCTAGAATTGCTGTATGCTGCTGTAGATTAAAGCATGTATCTTAGCAGTGGAAAGTGTTATGGCTGAATTCAAATACTCATTTTGACTGCCTCCAGAATTTAGATCAGATGGCAAATGGAATTTGGTTCTAGGCCTTTCCCTTAGGTTTTACCCCAAGAATGTTTTCATTAGTTTCAATCACTCTCGAAATCAAGCTTTTTACAGCAGTGTGGACCACCCTGTATCTCAGCAGAGGAAAGTGTTTGGGCTGAATTCAAATACTCATTTTGACTGCCTCCAGAAGTTAGATCAGATGGCAAATGCAATTTGGTGCTTGGTCCTTTCCCTTTAGGTTTTACCCCACGAATGCTTTGCTTCTATTCGAATTGTCTCTGAAGTGCCGTATGCAGTTGTAGATTAATGCATGTACCTCACCAGAGGAAAGTGTTAGGGCTGAATTCAAATACTCATTTTGACTGCCTCCAGAAGTTAGATCAGATGGCAAATGCAATTTGGTGCTAGGCCTTTCCCTTTAGGTTTTGCCCCAAGAATGTTTTCATTAGTTTCGATCACTGCCGAAATCAAGCATTTTGCAGCAGTGTGGACCACCCTGTATCTCAGTAGAGGAAAGAGACAGGGAAGAATTCTAAGGATCATTTTGACGGTCTCCAGATGTTAGATCTGATGGCAAATGCAATTTGGTGCTAGGCTTTTTCCTTTAGGTTTTACCCAAGAAAGTTTTGCTTCTATTCGAATTGTCTCAGAAGTGCTGTATGCAGCTGTAGATTAAAGCATGTATCTGAGCAGTGGAAAGTGTTAGGGGTGAATTCAAATACTCATTTTGTCTGCCTCCAGAAGTTAGATCAGATGGCAAATGCAATTTGGTGCTAGGCCTTTCCTTTAGGTATTACCCAACGAATGTTTTGCTTCCATTCGAATTGTCTCAGAAGTGCTTTATGCAGCTATAGATTAATGCATGTATCCCAGCAGAGCAAAGTATAAGGGCTGAATTCAAATACTCGTTTTGACTGCCTCCAGAAGTTAGATCAGATGGCAAATGCAATTTGGTGCTAGGCCTTTCCCTTTAGGTATTACCCAACGAATGTTTTGCTTCCATTCGAATTGTCTCAGAAGTGCTTTATGCAGCTATAGATTAATGCATGTATCCCAGCAGAGCAAAGTATAAGGGCTGAATTCAAATACTCGTTTTGACTGCCTCCAGAAGTTAGATCAGATGGCAAATACAATTTGGTGCTAGGCCTTTCCCTTTAGGTTTTACCCCAACATTGTTTTCATTAGTTTCGATCACTCTCGAAATCAAGCATTTTACAGCAGAGTGGACCACCCTGTATCTCAGCAGAGGAAAGTGTTAGGGCTGAATTCAAATACTCATTTTGCCTGCCTCCAGATGTTAGATGAGATGGCAAATGCAATTTGGTGCTAGGCTTTTCCGTTTAGGTTTTACCCCAACAATGTTTTGTTTCATTTCAAATTGTCTCAGAAGTGTTGTATGCAGCTGTAGATTAATGCATGTATCTCAGCAGAGGAAAGTGTGAGGCCTGAATTCAAATACTCATTTTGAGTGCCTCCAGAAGTTAGATCAGATGGCAAATACAATTTGGTGCTAGGCCTTTCCCTTTAGGTTTTTCCCCAAGAATATTTTCATTAGTTTCGATCACTCTCGAAATCAAGCATTTTACAACAGTGTGGACCACCCTGTATCTCAGCAGAGGAAAGTGTGAGGCCTGAATTCAAATACTCATATTGACTACCTCCAGAAGTTAGATCAGATGGCAAATGCAATTTGGTGCTAGGCCCTTCCTTTAGGTTTTACCCCAACATTGTTTTCATTAGTTTCGATCACTCCCGCAATCAAGCATTTTACAGCAGGGTTGACCACCCTGTATCTCAGCAGAGGAAAGAGGTAGGGAAGAATTCAAATTATCATTTTGACTGACTCCAGAAGTTAGATCAGATAGTAAATGCAATTTGGTGCTAGGCCCTTCCCTTTAGGTTTTACCCCAAGAAAGTTTTCATTAGTTTCGATCACTCTCGAAATCAAGCATTTTACAGGAGTGTGGACCACCCTGTATCTCAGCACAGGAAAGAGGCAGGGGAGAATTCTAAGGATCATTTTGACGTTCTCCAGAAGTTAGATCTGATGGCAAATGCAATTTGGCGCTAGGCCTTTCCCTTTAGGTTTTACCCCAAGAATGTTTTGCTTCCATTCGAATTGTCTCAGAACTGCTATATGGAGCTGTAGATTAATGCATGTATCTCAGCAGAGGAAAGTGTTGGGGCTGAATTCAAATACTCCTTTTGCCAGCCTCCAGAAGTTAGATGAGACGGCAAATGCAATTTGGTGCTAGGCCTTTCCCTTTAGGTTTTACCCCAACAATGTTTTCATTAGTTTCGATCACTCTCGAAATCCAGCATTTTACAGCAGTGTGGACGACCCTGTATCTCAGCAGAGGAAAGAAGCAGGGAAGAATTAGAAGGATCATTTTGACTGTCTCCAGAAGTTAGATATGATGGCAAATGCAATTTGGTGCTCGGCTTTTACCTTTAGGTTTTACCCCAATAATGTTTTGCTTCTATTGGAATTGTCTCAGAAGTGCTGTATGCAGCTGTGGATTAATGCATGTATCTCAGCAGAGGAAAGTGTTAGGGCTGAATTCAAATGCTCATTTTGACTGCCTCCAGAAGTTAGATCAGATGGCAAATGCAATTTGGTGCTAGGCCTTTCCCTTTAGGTTTTACCCCAACAATGTTTTCATTAGTTTCGATCACTCTCGAAATCAAGCATTTTACATCAGTGTGGACCACCCTGTATCTCAGCAGAGGAAAGAGACAGGGAAGAATTCTAAGGATCATTTTGACTGTCGCCAGAAGTTAGATCTGATGGCAAATGCAATTTGGTGCTAGGCTTTTCACTTTAGGTTTCACCCCTAGAATGTTTTGCTTCTATTCGAATTCTCTCTAGAATTGCTGTATGCTGCTGTAGATTAAAGCATGTATCTTAGCAGTGGAAAGTGTTATGGCTGAATTCAAATACTCATTTTGACTGCCTCCAGAATTTAGATCAGATGGCAAATGGAATTTGGTTCTAGGCCTTTCCCTTAGGTTTTACCCCAAGAATGTTTTCATTAGTTTCAATCACTCTCGAAATCAAGCATTTTACAGCAGTGTGGACCACCCTGTATCTCAGCAGAGGAAAGTGTTAGGGCTGAATTCAAATACTCATTTTGACTGCCTCCAGAAGTTAGATCAGATGGCAAATGCAATTTGGTGCTAGGCCTTTCCTTTAGGTTTTACCCACAAATGTTTTGCTTCTATTCGAATTGGCTCAGAAATGCTGTATGCAGCTGTAGGTTAAACCATATATCTCAGCAGAGGAAAGTTTTAGGGCTCAATTCAAATACTCACTTTGACTGCCTCCAGAAGTTAGATGAGATGGCAAATGCATTTTGGGGCTAGGCCTTTCCCTTTAGGTTTTACACCACGAATGTTTTGCTTCTATTCGAATTGACTGAGAAATGCTGTATGCAGCTGTAGGTTAAACCATATATATCAGCAGAGGAAAGTGTTCGGGCTGAATTCAAATACTCAATTTGACTGCCTCCCAAAATTAGATGAGATGGCAAATGCAATTTGGTGCTAGGCCTTTCCCTTTAGGAATGTTTTCATTAGTTTCGATCACTCTCGAAATCATGCATTTTACAGCAGTGTGGACCACCCTGTATCTCAGCAGAGGAATGTTTTAGGGCTGAATTCAAATACTCATTTTGACTGCCTCCAGAAGTTAGATCAGATGACAAATGCAATTTGGTGCCAGGCCTTTCCCTTTAGGTTTTACCCCAAGAATGTTTTGCTCCAATTGAAAGTGTCTCAGAAGTCCTGTATGGAGCTGCGGATGAATGCATGTATCTCAGCAGAGGAAAGTGTTAGGACTGAATTCAAATACTCATTTTGACTGCCTCCAGAAGTTAGATCAGATGGCAAATGCAATTTGGTGCTAGGCCTTTCCTTTAGGTTTTGCCCCAAGAATGTTTTCATTAGTTTCGATCACTCTCGAAATCAAGCATTTTACAGCAGTGTGGACCACCCTGTATCTCAGCAGAGGAAAGTGTTAGGGCTGAATTCAAATAGTCATTTTGAGAGCCTCCAGAAGTTAGATCAGATGGCAAATGCAATTTGGTGCTAGGCCTTTCCCTTTAGGTTTTGCCCCAAGAATGTTTTCATTAGTTTCAATCAACCTCTAAATCAAGCCTTTTACAGCAGTGTGGACCACCCTGTATCTCAGCAGAGAAAAGTGTTAGGGCTGAATTCAAATACTCATTTTGCCTGCCTCCAGAAGTTAGATCAGATGGCAAATGCAATTTGGTGCTAGGCTTTTCCCTTTAGGTTTTACCCCAAGAATGTTTTGCTTCTATTCGAATTGTCTCAGAAGTGCTGTATGCAGATGTAGATTAAAGCATGCATCTTAGCAGAGGAAAGTGTGAGGACGGAATTCAAATACTCATTTTGACTGCCTCCAGAAGTTAGATCAGATGGCAAATGCAATTTGGTGCTAGGCCTTTCCCTTTAGGTTTTACCACAACAATGTGTTGCTTCCATTCGAATTGTCTCAGAAGCGCTGTATGCTGCTGTAGATTAATGCATGTATCTCAGCAGAGGAAAGTGTTAGGATGGAATTCAAATACTCATTTTGACTGCCTCCAGAAGTTAGATCAGATGGCAAATGCAATTTGGTGCTAGGCCTTTCCTTTAGGTTTTACCACAACAATGTGTTGCTTCCATTCGAATTGTCTCAGAAGCGCTGTATGCTGCTGTAGATTAATGCATGTATCTCAGCAGAGGAAAGTGTTAGGATGGAATTCAAATACTCATTTTGACTGCCTCCAGAAGTTAGATCAGATGGCAAATGCAATTTGGTGCTAGGCCTTTCCCTTTAGGTTTTACCCCAACAATGTTTTCATTAGTTTCGATCACTCTCGAAATCAAGCATTTTACATCAGTGTGGACCACCCTGTATCTCAGCAGAGGAAAGAGACAGGGAAGAATTCTAAGGATCATTTTGACTGTCGCCAGAAGTTAGATCTGATGGCAAATGCAATTTGGTGCTAGGCTTTTCACTTTAGGTTTCACCCCTAGAATGTTTTGCTTCTATTCGAATTCTCTCTAGAATTGCTGTATGCTGCTGTAGATTAAAGCATGTATCTTAGCAGTGGAAAGTGTTATGGCTGAATTCAAATACTCATTTTGACTGCCTCCAGAATTTAGATCAGATGGCAAATGGAATTTGGTTCTAGGCCTTTCCTTAGGTTTTACCCCAAGAATGTTTTCATTAGTTTCAATCACTCTCGAAATCAAGCTTTTTACAGCAGTGTGGACCACCCTGTATCTCAGCAGAGGAAAGTGTTTGGGCTGAATTCAAATACTCATTTTGACTGCCTCCAGAAGTTAGATCAGATGGCAAATGCAATTTGGTGCTTGGTCCTTTCCCTTTAGGTTTTACCCCACGAATGCTTTGCTTCTATTCGAATTGTCTCTGAAGTGCCGTATGCAGTTGTAGATTAATGCATGTACCTCACCAGAGGAAAGTGTTAGGGCTGAATTCAAATACTCATTTTGACTGCCTCCAGAAGTTAGATCAGATGGCAAATGCAATTTGGTGCTAGGCCTTTCCCTTTAGGTTTTGCCCCAAGAATGTTTTCATTAGTTTCGATCACTGCCGAAATCAAGCATTTTGCAGCAGTGTGGACCACCCTGTATCTCAGTAGAGGAAAGAGACAGGGAAGAATTCTAAGGATCATTTTGACGGTCTCCAGATGTTAGATCTGATGGCAAATGCAATTTGGTGCTAGGCTTTTTCCTTTAGGTTTTACCCCAAGAAAGTTTTGCTTCTATTCGAATTGTCTCAGAAGTGCTGTATGCAGCTGTAGATTAAAGCATGTATCTGAGCAGTGGAAAGTGTTAGGGGTGAATTCAAATACTCATTTTGTCTGCCTCCAGAAGTTAGATCAGATGGCAAATGCAATTTGGTGCTAGGCCTTTCCCTTTAGGTATTACCCAACGAATGTTTTGCTTCCATTCGAATTGTCTCAGAAGTGCTTTATGCAGCTATAGATTAATGCATGTATCCCAGCAGAGCAAAGTATAAGGGCTGAATTCAAATACTCGTTTTGACTGCCTCCAGAAGTTAGATCAGATGGCAAATACAATTTGGTGCTAGGC
Organism: Melanerpes aurifrons; assembly: GCA_011125475.1. NCBI lineage: Eukaryota > Metazoa > Chordata > Aves > Piciformes > Picidae > Melanerpes > Melanerpes aurifrons. Next base: position 70,090 of record WWNC01000249.1, read on the forward strand.
CTTTCCCTTTAGGTTTTACCCCAACATTGTTTTCATTAGTTTCGATCACTCTCGAAATCAAGCATTTTACAGCAGAGTGGACCACCCTGTATCTCAGCAGAGGAAAGTGTTAGGGCTGAATTCAAATACTCATTTTGCCTGCCTCCAGATGTTAGATGAGATGGCAAATGCAATTTGGTGCTAGGCTTTTCCGTTTAGGTTTTACCCCAACAATGTTTTGTTTCATTTCAAATTGTCTCAGAAGTGTTGTATGCAGCTGTAGATTAATGCATGTATCTCAGCAGAGGAAAGTGTGAGGCCTGAATTCAAATACTCATTTTGAGTGCCTCCAGAAGTTAGATCAGATGGCAAATACAATTTGGTGCTAGGCCTTTCCCTTTAGGTTTTTCCCCAAGAATATTTTCATTAGTTTCGATCACTCTCGAAATCAAGCATTTTACAACAGTGTGGACCACCCTGTATCTCAGCAGAGGAAAGTGTGAGGCCTGAATTCAAATACTCATATTGACTACCTCCAGAAGTTAGATCAGATGGCAAATGCAATTTGGTGCTAGGCCCTTCCCTTTAGGTTTTACCCCAACATTGTTTTCATTAGTTTCGATCACTCCCGCAATCAAGCATTTTACAGCAGGGTTGACCACCCTGTATCTCAGCAGAGGAAAGAGGTAGGGAAGAATTCAAATTATCATTTTGACTGACTCCAGAAGTTAGATCAGATAGTAAATGCAATTTGGTGCTAGGCCCTTCCCTTTAGGTTTTACCCCAAGAAAGTTTTCATTAGTTTCGATCACTCTCGAAATCAAGCATTTTACAGGAGTGTGGACCACCCTGTATCTCAGCACAGGAAAGAGGCAGGGGAGAATTCTAAGGATCATTTTGACGTTCTCCAGAAGTTAGATCTGATGGCAAATGCAATTTGGCGCTAGGCCTTTCCCTTTAGGTTTTACCCCAAGAATGTTTTGCTTCCATTCGAATTGTCTCAGAACTGCTATATGGAGCTGTAGATTAATGCATGTATCTCAGCAGAGGAAAGTGTTGGGGCTGAATTCAAATACTCCTTTTGCCAGCCTCCAGAAGTTAGATGAGACGGCAAATGCAATTTGGTGCTAGGCCTTTCCCTTTAGGTTTTACCCCAACAATGTTTTCATTAGTTTCGATCACTCTCGAAATCCAGCATTTTACAGCAGTGTGGACGACCCTGTATCTCAGCAGAGGAAAGAAGCAGGGAAGAATTAGAAGGATCATTTTGACTGTCTCCAGAAGTTAGATATGATGGCAAATGCAATTTGGTGCTCGGCTTTTACCTTTAGGTTTTACCCCAATAATGTTTTGCTTCTATTGGAATTGTCTCAGAAGTGCTGTATGCAGCTGTGGATTAATGCATGTATCTCAGCAGAGGAAAGTGTTAGGGCTGAATTCAAATGCTCATTTTGACTGCCTCCAGAAGTTAGATCAGAGGGCAAATGCAATTTGGTGCTAGGCCCTTCCCTTTAGCTTTTACCCCAAGAATGTTTTCATTAGTTTCGATCACTCCCGCAATCAAGCATTTTGCAGCAGGGTTGACCACCCTGTATCTCAGCAGAGGAAAGAGGTACGGGAAAGTTCTAAGGATCATTTTGACTGTCTCCAGAAGTTAGATCAGAGGGCAAATGCAATTTGGTGCTAGGCTTTTCCCTTTAGGATTTACGCCAAGAATGTTTTGCTTCTATTCGAATTGTCTCAGAAGTGCTGTATGCAGCTGCAGATTAATGCATGTATATCAGCAGAGGAAAGTCTTAGGGTTCAATTCAAGTACTCATTTTGACTGCCTCCAGAAGTTAGATCAGACGGCAAATGCAATTTGGTGCTAGGCCTTTCCCTTTAGGTTTTACCCCAAGAATGTTTTCATTAGTTTCGATCACTCTCGAAATCAAGCATTTTACTGCAGTGTGGACCACCCTGTATATCAGCAGAGGAAAGAGGTAGGGAAGAATTCTAAGGCTCATTTTGATTGCCTCCAGAAGTTAGATCAGATGGCAAATGCAATTTGGTGCTAGGCTTTTCCCTTTAGGTTTTACCCCAACAATGTTTTCCTTAGTGTCGATCACTCTCGAAATCAAGCATTTTACAGCAGTGTGGACCCCCCTGTATCTCAGCAGAGGAAAGTCTTAGGGCTGAATTCAAATACTCATTTTGACTGCCTCCAGAAGTTAGATCAGATAGCAAATGCAAATTTGGTGCTAGGCCCTTCCCTTTAGGTTTTACCCCAAGAATGTCTTCATTAGTTTCGATCACTCTCGAAATCCAGCATTTTACAGCAGAGTGGACCACCCTGTATCTCAGCAGAGGAAAGTCTTAGGGCTGAATTCAAATACTCATTTTGACTGCCTCCAGAAGTTAGATCAGATGGCAAATGCAATTTGGCGCTAGGCCTTTCCCTTTAGGTTTTACCCCAAGAATGTTTTCATTAGTTTCGATCACTCTCGAAATCAAGCATTTTACAGCAGTGTGGACCACCCTGTATCTCAGCAGAGGGAAGTCTAAGGGCTAAATTCAAATACCCATTTTGACTGCCTCCAGAAGTTAGATCAGATGGCAAATGCAATTTGGTGATAGGCTTTTCCCTTTAGGTTTTACCCCAAGAATGTTTTGCTTCTATTCGAATTGTCTCAGAAGTGCTGTATGCAGCTGTAGATTAATGCATGTATCTCAGCAGAGGAAAGTGTTAGGGCTGAATTCAAATACTCATTTTGACTGCCTCCAGAAGTTAGATCAGATGACAAATGCAATTTGGCGCCAGGCCTTTCCCTTTAGGTTTTACCCCAAGAATGTTTTGCTTCTATTCGAATTGTCTCAGAAGTGCTGTATGCAGCTGTAGATTAAAGCATATATCTCAAAAGAGGAAAGTGTTAGGGCTGAATTCAAATACACATTTTGACTGCCTCCAGAAGTTAGATCAGATGGCAAATGCAATTTGGTGCTAGGCCTTTCCTTTAGGTTTTACCCCAACAATGTTTTCATTAGTTTCGATCACTCTCGAAATCAAGTCTTTTACTGCAGTGTTGACCACCCTGTATCTCAGCAGAGGAAAGAGGTACGGGAAAATTCTAAGGATCATTTTGACTGTCTCCAGAAGTTAGATCAGATGGCAAATGCAATTTGGTGCTAGGCTTTTCCCTTTCGGTTTTACCCCAACAATGTTTTGTTTCATTTCAAATTGTCTCAGAAGTGCTGTATGCAGCTGTAGATTAATGCATGTATCTCAGCAGAGGAAAGTGTTAGGGCTGAATTCAAATACTCATTTTGACTGCCTCCAGAAGTTAGATCAGATGGCAAATGCAATTTGGCGCTAGGCCTTACCTTTAGGTTTTTCCCCAAGAATATTTTCATTAGTTTCGATCACTCTCGAAATCAAGCATTTTACAACAGTGTGGACCAACCTGTATCTCAGCAGAGGAAAGTGTGAGGCCTGAATTCAAATACTCATTTTGAGTGCCTCCAGAAGTTAGATCAGATGGCAAATGCAATTTGGTGCTAGGCCTTTCCCTTTAGGTTTTACCCCAACAATGTTTTCATTAGTTTCGATCACTCTCAAAATCAAGCATTTTACTGCAGTGTGGACCACCCTGTATCTCAGCAGAGGAAAGTCTTAGGGCTGAATTCAAATACTCATATTGACTGCCTCCAGAAGTTAGATCAGATGGCAAATGCAATTTGGTGCTAGGCTTTTCCCTTTAGGTTTTATCCCGAGAATGTTCTGCTTGTATTCGAATTGTCTCAGAAGTGCTGTATGCAGCTGTGGATTAATGCATGTATCTCTGCAGAGGAAAGTGTTAGGGCTGAATTCAAATACTCACTTTGACTGCCTCCAGAAGTTAGATCAGATGGCAAATGCAATTTGGTCTAGGCCTTTCCCTTTAGGTTTTATCCCAAGAAAGTTTTCATTAGTTTCGGTCACTACCGCAATCAAGCATTTTATAGTAGGGTTGACAACCCTGTATCTCAGCAGAGGAAAGAGGTAGGGAAGAATTCAAATTATCATTTTGACTGTCTCCAGAAGTTAGATCAGATAGTAAATGCAATTTGGTGCTAGGCTTTTCCCTTTCGGTTTTACCCCAAGAATGTTTTCTTTCTATTCGAATTGTCTCAGAACTGTTGCATGCAGCTGTAGATTAATGCATGTATCCCAGCAGAGGAAAGTGTAAGGGTTGAATTCAAATACTCGTTTTGACTGCCTCCAGAAGTTAGATGAGATGGCAAATGCAATCTGGTGGTAGGCTTTTCCCTTTAGGTTTTACCCCAAGAATGTTTTGCTTCTATTCGAATTGTCTCAGAAGTGCTGTATGCAGCTGTAGATTAATGCATGTATCTCAGCAGAGGAAAGTGTTAGGGCTGAATTCAAATACTCATTTTGACTGCCTCCAGAAGTTAGATCAGATGGCAAATGCAATGTGGTGCTAGGTTTTTCCCTTTAGGTTTTACCCCAACATTGTTTTCATTAGTTTCGATCACTCTCGAAATCAAGCATTTTACAGCAGTGTGGACCACCCTGTATCTCAGCAGAGGAAAGTGTTTGGGCTGAATTCAAATACTCATTTTGACAGCCTCCAGAAGTTAGATCAGATGGCAAATGCAATTTGGTGCTAGGCCTTTCCCTTTAGGTTTTACCCCAAGAATATTTTCATTAGTTTCGATCACTCCCGCAATCAAGCATTTTGCAGCAGGGTTGGCCACCCTGTATCTCAGCAGAGGAAAGAGGTAGGGAAGAATTCAAATTATCATTTTGACTGTCTCCAGAAGTTAGATCAGATGGCAAATGCAATTTGGTGCTAGGCTTTTCCCTTTAGGATTTACGCCAAGAATGTTTTGCTTCTATTCGAATTGTCTCAGAAGTGCTGTATGCAGCTGTAGATTAATGCATGTATATCAGCAGAGGAAAGTCTTAGGGTTCAATTCAAATACTCATTTTGACTGCCTCCAGAAGTTAGATCAGATGGCAAATGCAATTTGGTGCTAGGCCTTTCCCTTTAGGTTTTACCCCAAGAATGTTTTCATTAGTTTCGATCACTCTCGAAATCAAGCATTTTACTGCAGTGTGGACCACCCTGTATATCAGCAGAGGAAAGAGGTAGGGAAGAATTCTAAGGCTCATTTTGATTGCCTCCAGAAGTTAGATCAGATGGCAAATGCAATTTGGTGCTAGGCCCTTCCCTTTAGCTTTTACCCCAAGAATGTTTTCATTAGTTTCGATCACTCCCGCAATCAAGCATTTTGCAGCAGGGTTGACCACCCTGTATCTCAGCAGAGGAAAGAGGTAGGGAAGAATTCAAATTATCATTTTGACTGTCTCCAGAAGTTAGATCAGATGGCAAATGCAATTTGGTGCTAGGCTTTTCCTTTAGGATTTACGCCAAGAATGTTTTGCTTCTATTCGAATTGTCTCAGAAGTGCTGTATGCAGCTGTAGATTAATGCATGTATATCAGCAGAGGAAAGTCTTAGGGTTCAATTCAAATACTCATTTTGACTGCCTCCAGAAGTTAGATCAGATGGCAAATGCAATTTGGTGCTAGGCCTTTCCCTTTAGGTTTTACCCCAAGAATGTTTTCATTGGTTTCGATCACTCTCGAAATCAAGCATTTTACTGCAGTGTGGACCACCCTGTATATCAGCAGAGGAAAGAGGTAGGGAAGAATTCTAAGGCTCATTTTGATTGCCTCCAGAAGTTAGATCAGATGGCAAATGCAATTTGGTGCTAGGCTTTTCCCTTTAGGTTTTACCCCAACAATGTTTTCCTTAGTGTCGATCACTCTCGAAATCAAGCATTTTACAGCAGTGTGGACCCCCCTGTATCTCAGCAGAGGAAAGTCTTAGGGCTGAATTCAAATACTCATTTTGACAGCCTCCAGAAGTTAGATCAGATAGCAAATGCAATTTGGTGCTAGACCTTTTACCTTTAGGTTTTACCCCAAGAATGTTTTCATTAGTTTCGATCACTCTCGAAATCCAGCATTTTACAGCAGAGTGGACCACCCTGTATCTCAGCAGAGGAAAGTCTTAGGGCTGAATTCAAATACTCATTTTGACTGCCTCCAGAAGTTAGATCAGATGGCAAATGCAATTTGGCGCTAGGCCTTTCCCTTTAGGTTTTACCCCAAGAATGTTTTCATTAGTTTCGATCACTCTCGAAATCAAGCATTTTACAGCAGTGTGGACCACCCTGTATCTCAGCAGAGGGAAGTCTAAGGGCTAAATTCAAATACCCATTTTGACTGCCTCCAGAAGTTAGATCAGATGGCAAATGCAATTTGGTGATAGGCTTTTCCCTTTAGGTTTTACCCCAAGAATGTTTTGCTTCTATTCGAATTGTCTCAGAAGTGCTGTATGCAGCTGTAGATTAATGCATGTATCTCAGCAGAGGAAAGTGTTAGGGCTGAATTCAAATACTCATTTTGACTGCCTCCAGAAGTTAGATCAGATGGCAAATGCAATTTGGCGCTAGACCTTCCCTTTACGTTTTACCCCAACAATGTTTTGCTTCTATTCGAATTGTCTCAGAAGTGCTGTATGCAGCTGTAGATTAAAGCATATATCTCAAAAGAGGAAAGTGTTAGGGCTGAATTCAAATACTCATTTTGACTGCCTTCCGAAGTTAGATCAGATGGCAAATGCAATTTGGTGCTAGGCCTTTCCCTTTAGGTTTTACCCCAACAATGTTTTCATTAGTTTCGATCACTCTCGAAATCAAGTCTTTTACTGCAGTGTTGACCACCCTGTATCTCAGCAGAGGAAAGAGGTACGGGAAAATTCTAAGGATCATTTTGACTGTCTCCAGAAGTTAGATCAGATGGCAAATGCAATTTGGTGCTAGGCTTTTCCCTTTAGGTTTTACCGAAGAATGTTTTGCTTCTATTCGAATTGTCTCAGAAGTGTTGTATGCAGCTGTAGATTAATTCCTGTATCCCAGCAGAGGAAAGTATTAGGGCTGAATTCAAATACTCATTTTGACTGCCTCCAGAAGTTAGATCAGATGGCAAATGCAATTTGGTGCTAGGCTTTTCCCTTTAGGTTTTACCCCAACAATGTTTTGTTTCTATTCAAATTGTCTCAGAAGTGCTGTATGCAGCTGTACATTAAAGCATGTATCTCAGCAGAGGAAAGTGTTAGGGCTGAATTCAAATACTCATTTTGACTGCCTCCAGAAGTTAGATCAGATGGCAAATATAATTTGGTGCTAGGCCTTTCCCTTTAGGTTTTACCCCAACAATGTTTTCATTAGTTTCGATCACTCTCGAAATCAAGCATTTTACTGCAGTGTGGACCACCCTGTATCTCAGCAGAGGAAAGAGGAACGGGGAAAGTTCTAAGGATCATTTTGACTGTCTCCAGAAGTTAGATCAGAGGGCAAATGCAATTTGGTGCTAGACCTTTCCCTTTAGGTTTTACCCCAACAATGTTTTGTTTCTATTCAAATTGTCTCAGAAGTGCTGAATGCAGCTGTAGATTAATGCATGTATCTCAGAGGAAAGTGTTAGGGCTGAATTGAAATACTCATTTTGACTGCCTCCAGAAGTTAGATCAGATGGCAAATGCAATTTGGTGCTAGGCCTTTCCCTTTAGATTTTACCCCAACAATGTTTTCATTAGTTTCGATCACACTCGAAATCCAGCATTTTACAGCAGAGTGGACCACCCTGTATCTCAGCAGAGGAAAGAAGTAGGGCTAAATTCTAAGGATCATTTTGAATGTCTCCAGAAGTTAGATCAGATGGCAAATGCAATTTGGTGCTAGGCTTTTCCCTTTAGGTTTTACCCCAACAATGTTTTGCTTCTATTCGAATTGTCTCAGAAGTGCTGTATGCAGCTGTAGATTAATGCATGTATCTCAGCAGAGGAAAGTGTTAGGGCTGAATTCAAATACTCATTTTGACTGCCTCCAGCAGTTAGATCAGATGGCAAATGCAATTTGGTGCTAGACCTTTCCCTTTAGGTTTTACCCCAACAATGTTTTGCTTCTATTCGAATTGTCTCACAAGTGCTGTATGCAGCTGTAGATTAATGCATGTATCTCAGCAGAGGAAAGTGTTATGGCTGAATTCAAATACTCATTTTGACTGCCTCCAGAAGTTAGATCAGATGGCAAATGCAATTTGGTGCTAGGCCTTTCCCTTTAGGTTTTACCCCAACATTGTTTTCATTAGTTTCGATCACTCTCGAAATCAAGCGTTTTACTGCAGTGTGGACCACCCTGTATCACAGCAGAGGAAAGAGGTACGGGCAAATTATAAGGATCATTTTGACTGTCTCCAGAAGTTAGATCAGATGGCAAATGCAATTTGGTGCTAGGCTTTTCCCTTTAGGTTTTACCCCAACAATGTTTTCATTAGTTTCGATCACACTCGAAATCCAGCATTTTACAGCAGAGTGGACCACCCTGCATCTCAGCAGAGGAAAGAAGTAGGGCTAAATTCTATGGATCATTTTGAATGTCTCCAGAAGTTAGATCAGATGGCAAATGCAATTTGGTGCTAGGCTTTTCCTTTAGGTTTTACCGAAGAATGTTTTGCTTCTATTCGAATTGTCTCAGAAGTGTTGTATGCAGCTGTAGATTAATTCCTGTATCCCAGCAGAGGAAAGTATTAGGGCTGAATTCAAATACTCATTTTGACTGCCTCCAGAAGTTAGATCAGATAGCAAATGCAATTTGGTGCCAGGCCTTTCCCTTTGGGTTTTACCCTAAGAATGTTTTGCTTCTATTCGAATTGTCTCAGAAATGCTGTATGCAGCTGTAGATTAAAGCATGTATCTCAGCAGAGGGAAGTCTTAGGGCTGAATTCAAATACCCATTTTGACTGCCTCCAGAAGTTAGATCAGATGGCGAATGCAATTTGGTGCTAGGCTTTTCCCTTTAGGTTTTACCCCAAGAATGTTTTGCTTCTATTCGAATTGTCTCAGAAGTGCTGTATGCAGCTGTAGATTAATGCATGTATCTCAGCAGAGGAAAGTGTTAGGGCTGAATTCAAATACTCATTTTGACTGCCTCCAGAAGTTAGATCAGATGACAAATGCAATTTGGTGCTAGACCTTTCCCTTTAGGTTTTACCCCAACAATGTTTTGCTTCTATTCGAATTGTCTCACAAGTGCTGTATGCAGCTGTAGATTAATGCATGTATCTCAGCAGAGGAAAGTGTTAGGGCTCAATTCAAATACACATTTTGACTGCCTCCAGAAGTTAGATCAGATGGCAAATGCAATTTGGTGCTAGGTCTTTCCCTTTAGGTTTTACCCCAACAATGTTTTCATTAGATTCGATCACTCTCGAAATCAAGCATTTTACAGCAGTGTGGACCACCCTGTATCTCAGCAGAGGAAAGAGGTACGGGAAAATTCTAAGGATCATTTTGACTGTCTCCAGAAGTTAGATCAGATGGCAAATGCAATTTGGTGCTAGGCTTTTCCCTTTAGGTTTTACCCCAACAATGTTTTGTTTCATTTCAAATTGTCTCAGAAGTGCTGTATGCAGCTGTAGATTAATGCATGTATCTCAGCAGAGGAAAGTGTTAGGGCTGAATTGAAATACTCATTTTGACTGCCTCCAGAAGTTAGATCAGATGGCAAATGCAATTTGGTGCTAGGCCTTTCCCTTTAGGTTTTACCCCAACAATGTTTTCATTAGTTTCGATCACTCTCGAAATCAAGCATTTTACTGCAGTGTGGACCACCCTGTATCTCAGCAGAGGAAAGAGGTACGGGAAAATTCTAAGGATCATTTTGACTGTCTCCAGAAGTTAGATCAGAGGGCAAATGCAATTTGGTGCTAGGCTTTTCTCTTTCGGTTTTACCGGAGAATGTTTTGCGTCTATCCGAATTGGCTCAGAAGTGCTGTATGCAGCTGTAGATTAATGCATGTATCTCAGCAGAGGAAAGTGCTAGGGCTGAATACAAATACTCATTTTGACTGCCTCCAGAAGTTAGATCAGATGGCAAATGCAATTTGGTGCTAGGCTTTTCCCTTTAGGATTTACGCCAAGAATGTTTTGCTTCTATTCGAATTGTCTCAGAAGTGCTGTATGCAGCTGTAGATTAATGCATGTATATCAGCAGAGGAAAGTCTTAGGGTTCAATTCAAATACTCATTTTGACTGCCTCCAGAAGTTAGATCAGATGGCAAATGCAATTTGGTGCTAGGCCTTTCCCTTTAGGTTTTACCCCAAGAATGTTTTCATTGGTTTCGATCACTCTCGAAATCAAGCATTTTACTGCAGTGTGGACCACCCTGTATATCAGCAGAGGAAAGAGGTAGGGAAGAATTCTAAGGCTCATTTTGATTGCCTCCAGAAGTTAGATCAGATGGCAAATGCAATTTGGTGCTAGGCTTTTCCCTTTAGGTTTTACCCCAACAATGTTTTCCTTAGTGTCGATCACTCTCGAAATCAAGCATTTTACAGCAGTGTGGACCCCCCTGTATCTCAGCAGAGGAAAGTCTTAGGGCTGAATTCAAATACTCATTTTGACAGCCTCCAGAAGTTAGATCAGATAGCAAATGCAATTTGGTGCTAGGCCCATCCCTTTAGGTTTTACCCCAAGAATGTTTTCATTAGTTTCGATCACTCTCGAAATCCAGCATTTTACAGCAGAGTGGACCACCCTGTATCTCAGCAGAGGAAAGTCTTAGGGCTGAATTCAAATACTCATTTTGACTGTCTCCAGAAGTTAGATCAGATGGCAAATGCAATTTGGCGCTAGGCCTTTCCCTTTAGGTTTTACCCCAAGAATGTTTTCATTAGTTTCGATCACTCTCGAAATCAAGCATTTTACAGCAGTGTGGACCACCCTGTATCTCAGCAGAGGGAAGTCTAAGGGCTAAATTCAAATACCCATTTTGACTGCCTCCAGAAGTTAGATCAGATGGCAAATGCAATTTGGTGATAGGCTTTTCCCTTTAGGTTTTACCCCAAGAATGTTTTCCTTCTATTCGAATTGTCTCAGAAGTGCTGTATGCAGCTGTAGATTAATGCATGTATCTCAGCAGAGGAAAGTGTTAGGGCTGAATTCAAATACTCATTTTGACTGCCTCCAGAAGTTAGATCAGATGGCAAATGCAATTTGGCGCTAGACCTTTCCCTTTACGTTTTACCCCAACAATGTTTTGCTTCTATTCGAATTGTCTCAGAAGTGCTGTATGCAGCTGTAGATTAAAGCATATATCTCAAAAGAGGAAAGTGTTAGGGCTGAATTCAAATACTCATTTTGACTGCCTTCCGAAGTTAGATCAGATGGCAAATGCAATTTGGTGCTAGGCCTTTCCCTTTAGGTTTTACCCCAACAATGTTTTCATTAGTTTCGATCACTCTCGAAATCAAGTCTTTTACTGCAGTGTTGACCACCCTGTATCTCAGCAGAGGAAAGAGGTACGGGAAAATTCTAAGGATCATTTTGACTGTCTCCAGAAGTTAGATCAGATGGCAAATGCAATTTGGTGCTAGGCTTTCCCTTTAGGTTTTACCGAAGAATGTTTTGCTTCTATTCGAATTGTCTCAGAAGTGTTGTATGCAGCTGTAGATTAATTCCTGTATCCCAGCAGAGGAAAGTATTAGGGCTGAATTCAAATACTCATTTTGACTGCCTCCAGAAGTTAGATCAGATGGCAAATGCAATTTGGTGCTAGGCTTTTCCTTTAGGTTTTACCCCAACAATGTTTTGTTTCTATTCAAATTGTCTCAGAAGTGCTGTATGCAGCTGTACATTAAAGCATGTATCTCAGCAGAGGAAAGTGTTAGGGCTGAATTCAAATACTCATTTTGACTGCCTCCAGAAGTTAGATCAGATGGCAAATATAATTTGGTGCTAGGCCTTTCCCTTTAGGTTTTACCCCAACAATGTTTTCATTAGTTTCGATCACTCTCGAAATCAAGCATTTTACTGCAGTGTGGACCACCCTGTATCTCAGCAGAGGAAAGAGGAACGGGAAAGTTCTAAGGATCATTTTGACTGTCTCCAGAAGTTAGATCAGAGGGCAAATGCAATTTGGTGCTAGACCTTTCCCTTTAGGTTTTACCCCAACAATGTTTTGCTTCTATTCGAATTGTCTCAGAAGTGCTGTATGCAGCTGTAGATTAAAGCATGTATCTCAACAGAGGAAAGTGTTAGGGCTGAATTCAAATACTCATTTTGACTGCCTCCAGAAGTTAGATCAGATGGCAAATGCAATTTTGCGGTAGGCCTTTACCTTTAGGTTTTTCCCCAAGAATATTTTCATTAGTTTCGATCACTCTCGAAATCAAGCATTTTACAACAGTGTGGACCAACCTGTATCTCAGCAGAGGAAAGTGTGAGGCCTGAATTCAAATACTCATTTTGAGTGCCTCCAGAAGTTAGATCAGATGGCAAATGCAATTTGGTGCTAGGCCTTTCCCTTTAGGTTTTACCCCAACAATGTTTTCATTAGTTTCGATCACTCTCAAAATCAAGCATTTTACAGCAGTGTGGACCACCCTGTATCTCAGCAGAGGAAAGTGTGAGGCCTGAATTCAAATACTCATTTTGAGTGCCTCCAGAAGTTAGATCAGTTGGCAAATGGGATTTGTTGCTAGGCCTTTCCCTTAGGTTTTACCCAAAGAATGTTTTCATTAGTTTCAATCACTCTCGAAATCAAGCATTTTACTGCAGTTAGACCACCCTGTATCTCAGCAGTGGAAAGAGGTAGGGAAGAATTCTAAGGATCATTTTGACTGTCTCCAGAAGTTAGATCAGATGGCAAATGCAATTTGGTGCGAGGACTTTCCCTTTAGGAATGTTTTAATTAGTTTCAATCACTCTCGAAATCAAGCATTTTACAGCAGTGTGGACCACCCTGTATCTCAGCAGAGGAAAGTGTTAGGGCTGAATTCAAATACTCATTTTGACTGCCTCCAGAAGTTAGATCAGATGGCAAATGCAATTTGGTGCTAGGCCTTTCCCTTTAGGTTTTACCCCACAAATGTTTTGCTTCTATTCGAATTGGCTCAGAAATGCTGTATGCAGCTGTAGGTTAAACCATATATCTCAGCAGAGGAAAGTTTTAGGGCTCAATTCAAATACTCACTTTGACTGCCTCCAGAAGTTAGATGAGATGGCAAATGCAATTTGGGGCTAGGCCTTTCCCTTTAGGTTTTACACCACGAATGTTTTGCTTCTATTCGAATTGACTGAGAAATGCTGTATGCAGCTGTAGGTTAAACCATATATATCAGCAGAGGAAAGTGTTCGGGCTGAATTCAAATACTCAATTTGACTGCCTCCCAAAATTAGATGAGATGGCAAATGCAATTTGGTGCTAGGCCTTTCCCTTTAGGAATGTTTTCATTAGTTTCGATCACTCTCGAAATCATGCATTTTACAGCAGTGTGGACCACCCTGTATCTCAGCAGAGGAATGTTTTAGGGCTGAATTCAAATACTCATTTTGACTGCCTCCAGAAGTTAGATCAGATGACAAATGCAATTTGGTGCCAGGCCTTTCCCTTTAGGTTTTACCCCAAGAATGTTTTGCTCCAATTGAAAGTGTCTCAGAAGTCCTGTATGGAGCTGCGGATGAATGCATGTATCTCAGCAGAGGAAAGTGTTAGGACTGAATTCAAATACTCATTTTGACTGCCTCCAGAAGTTAGATCAGATGGCAAATGGAATTTGGTGCTAGGCCTTTCCCTTTAGGTTTTGCCCCAAGAATGTTTTCATTAGTTTCGATCACTCTCGAAATCAAGCATTTTACAGCAGTGTGGACCACCCTGTATCTCAGCAGAGGAAAGTGTTAGGGCTGAATTCAAATAGTCATTTTGAGAGCCTCCAGAAGTTAGATCAGATGGCAAATGCAATTTGGTGCTAGGCCTTTCCCTTTAGGTTTTGCCCCAAGAATGTTTTCATTAGTTTCAATCAACCTCTAAATCAAGCCTTTTACAGCAGTGTGGACCACCCTGTATCTCAGCAGAGAAAAGTGTTAGGGCTGAATTCAAATACTCATTTTGCCTGCCTCCAGAAGTTAGATCAGATGGCAAATGCAATTTGGTGCTAGGCTTTTCCCTTTAGGTTTTACCCCAAGAATGTTTTGCTTCTATTCGAATTGTCTCAGAAGTGCTGTATGCAGATGTAGATTAAAGCATGCATCTTAGCAGAGGAAAGTGTGAGGACGGAATTCAAATACTCATTTTGACTGCCTCCAGAAGTTAGATCAGATGGCAAATGCAATTTGGTGCTAGGCCTTTCCCTTTAGGTTTTACCCCAACAATGTTTTCATTAGTTTCGATCACTCTCGAAATCAAGCATTTTACATCAGTGTGGACCACCCTGTATCTCAGCAGAGGAAAGAGACAGGGAAGAATTCTAAGGATCATTTTGACTGTCGCCAGAAGTTAGATCAGATGGCAAATGCAATTTGGTGCTAGGCCTTTCCCTTTAGGTATTACCCAACGAATGTTTTGCTTCCATTCGAATTGTCTCAGAAGTGCTTTATGCAGCTATAGATTAATGCATGTATCCCAGCAGAGCAAAGTATAAGGGCTGAATTCAAATACTCGTTTTGACTGCCTCCAGAAGTTAGATCAGATGGCAAATACAATTTGGTGCTAGGCCTTTCCCTTTAGGTTTTACCCCAACATTGTTTTCATTAGTTTCGATCACTCTCGAAATCAAGCATTTTACAGCAGAGTGGACCACCCTGTATCTCAGCAGAGGAAAGTGTTAGGGCTGAATTCAAATACTCATTTTGCCTGCCTCCAGATGTTAGATGAGATGGCAAATGCAATTTGGTGCTAGGCTTTTCCTTTTAGGTTTTACCCCAACAATGTTTTGTTTCATTTCAAATTGTCTCAGAAGTGTTGTATGCAGCTGTAGATTAATGCATGTATCTCAGCAGAGGAAAGTGTTAGGGCTGAATTCAAATACTCATTTTGACTGCCTCCAGAAGTTAGATCAGATGGCAAATGCAATTTTGCGGTAGGCCTTTACCTTTAGGTTTTTCCCCAAGAATATTTTCATTAGTTTCGATCACTCTCGAAATCAAGCATTTTACAACAGTGTGGACCAACCTGTATCTCAGCAGAGGAAAGTGTGAGGCCTGAATTCAAATACTCATTTTGAGTGCCTCCAGAAGTTAGATCAGATGGCAAATGCAATTTGGTGCTAGGCCTTTCCCTTTAGGTTTTACCCCAACAATGTTTTCATTAGTTTCGATCACTCTCAAAATCAAGCATTTTACAGCAGTGTGGACCACCCTGTATCTCAGCAGAGAAAAGTGTGAGGCCTGAATTCAAATACTCATTTTGAGTGCCTCCAGAAGTTAGATCAGTTGGCAAATGGGATTTGGTGCTAGGCCTTTCCCTTAGGTTTTACCCAAAGAATGTTTTCATTAGTTTCAATCACTCTCGAAATCAAGCATTTTACTGCAGTTAGACCACCCTGTATCTCAGCAGAGGAAAGAGGTAGGGAAGAATTCTAAGGATCATTTTGACTGTCTCCAGAAGTTAGATCAGATGGCAAATGCAATTTGGTGCGAGGACTTTCCCTTTAGGAATGTTTTAATTAGTTTCAATCACTCTCGAAATCAAGCATTTTACAGCAGTGTGGACCACCCTGTATCTCAGCAGAGGAAAGTGTTAGGGCTGAATTCAAATAGTCATTTTGAGAGCCTCCAGAAGTTAGATCAGATGGCAAATGCAATTTGGTGCTAGGCCTTTCCCTTTAGGTTTTACCCCACAAATGTTTTGCTTCTATTCGAATTGGCTCAGAAATGCTGTATGCAGCTGTAGGTTAAACCATATATCTCAGCAGAGGAAAGTTTTAGGGCTCAATTCAAATACTCACTTTGACTGCCTCCAGAAGTTAGATGAGATGGCAAATGCAATTTGGGGCTAGGCCTTTCCCTTTAGGTTTTACACCACGAATGTTTTGCTTCTATTCGAATTGACTGAGAAATGCTGTATGCAGCTGTAGGTTAAACCATATATATCAGCAGAGGAAAGTGTTCGGGCTGAATTCAAATACTCAATTTGACTGCCTCCCAAAATTAGATGAGATGGCAAATGCAATTTGGTGCTAGGCCTTTCCCTTTAGGAATGTTTTCATTAGTTTCGATCACTCTCGAAATCATGCATTTTACAGCAGTGTGGACCACCCTGTATCTCAGCAGAGGAATGTTTTAGGGCTGAATTCAAATACTCATTTTGACTGCCTCCAGAAGTTAGATCAGATGACAAATGCAATTTGGTGCCAGGCCTTTCCCTTTAGGTTTTACCCCAAGAATGTTTTGCTCCAATTGAAAGTGTCTCAGAAGTCCTGTATGGAGCTGCGGATGAATGCATGTATCTCAGCAGAGGAAAGTGTTAGGACTGAATTCAAATACTCATTTTGACTGCCTCCAGAATTTAGATCAGATGGCAAATGCAATTTGGTGCTAGGCCTTTCCCTTTAGGTTTTGCCCCAAGAATGTTTTCATTAGTTTCGATCACTCTCGAAATCAAGCATTTTACAGCAGTGTGGACCACCCTGTATCTCAGCAGAGGAAAGTGTTAGGGCTGAATTCAAATAGTCATTTTGAGAGCCTCCAGAAGTTAGATCAGATGGCAAATGCAATTTGGTGCTAGGCCTTTCCCTTTAGGTTTTGCCCCAAGAATGTTTTCATTAGTTTCAATCAACCTCTAAATCAAGCCTTTTACAGCAGTGTGGACCACCCTGTATCTCAGCAGAGAAAAGTGTTAGGGCTGAATTCAAATACTCATTTTGCCTGCCTCCAGAAGTTAGATCAGATGGCAAATGCAATTTGGTGCTAGGCTTTTCCCTTTAGGTTTTACCCCAAGAATGTTTTGCTTCTATTCGAATTGTCTCAGAAGTGCTGTATGCAGATGTAGATTAAAGCATGCATCTTAGCAGAGGAAAGTGTGAGGACGGAATTCAAATACTCATTTTGACTGCCTCCAGAAGTTAGATCAGATGGCAAATGCAATTTGGTGCTAGGCCTTTCCCTTTAGGTTTTACCACAACAATGTGTTGCTTCCATTCGAATTGTCTCAGAAGCGCTGTATGCTGCTGTAGATTAATGCATGTATCTCAGCAGAGGAAAGTGTTAGGATGGAATTCAAATACTCATTTTGACTGCCTCCAGAAGTTAGATCAGATGGCAAATGCAATTTGGTGCTAGGCCTTTCCCTTTAGGTTTTACCCCAACAATGTTTTCATTAGTTTCGATCACTCTCGAAATCAAGCATTTTACATCAGTGTGGACCACCCTGTATCTCAGCAGAGGAAAGAGACAGGGAAGAATTCTAAGGATCATTTTGACTGTCGCCAGAAGTTAGATCTGATGGCAAATGCAATTTGGTGCTAGGCTTTTCACTTTAGGTTTCACCCTAGAATGTTTTGCTTCTATTCGAATTCTCTCTAGAATTGCTGTATGCTGCTGTAGATTAAAGCATGTATCTTAGCAGTGGAAAGTGTTATGGCTGAATTCAAATACTCATTTTGACTGCCTCCAGAATTTAGATCAGATGGCAAATGGAATTTGGTTCTAGGCCTTTCCCTTAGGTTTTACCCCAAGAATGTTTTCATTAGTTTCAATCACTCTCGAAATCAAGCATTTTACAGCAGTGTGGACCACCCTGTATCTCAGCAGAGGAAAGTGTTAGGACTGAATTCAAATACTCATTTTGACTGCCTCCAGAATTTAGATCAGATGGCAAATGCAATTTCGTGCTAGGCCTTTCCCTTTAGGTTTTACCCCACAAATGTTTTGCTTCTATTCGAATTGGCTCAGAAATGCTGTATGCAGCTGTAGGTTAAACCATATATCTCAGCAGAGGAAAGTTTTAGGGCTCAATTCAAATACTCACTTTGACTGCCTCCAGAAGTTAGATGAGATGGCAAATGCAATTTGGGGCTAGGCCTTTCCTTTAGGTTTTACACCACGAATGTTTTGCTTCTATTCGAATTGACTGAGAAATGCTGTATGCAGCGGTAGGTTAAACCATATATATCAGCAGAGGAAAGTGTTCGGGCTGAATTCAAATACTCAATTTGACTGCCTCCCAAAATTAGATGAGATGGCAAATGCAATTTGGTGCTAGGCCTTTCCCTTTAGGAATGTTTTCATTAGTTTCGATCACTCTCGAAATCATGCATTTTACAGCAGTGTGGACCACCCTGTATCTCAGCAGAGGAATGTTTTAGGGCTGAATTCAAATACTCATTTTGACTGCCTCCAGAAGTTAGATCAGATGACAAATGCAATTTGGTGCCAGGCCTTTCCCTTTAGGTTTTACCCCAAGAATGTTTTGCTCCAATTGAAAGTGTCTCAGAAGTCCTGTATGGAGCTGCGGATGAATGCATGTATCTCAGCAGAGGAAAGTGTTAGGACTGAATTCAAATACTCATTTTGACTGCCTCCAGAATTTAGATCAGATGGCAAATGCAATTTGGTGCTAGGCCTTTTCCCTTTAGGTTTTGCCCCAAGAATGTTTTCATTAGTTTCGATCACTCTCGAAATCAAGCATTTTACAGCAGTGTGGACCACCCTGTATCTCAGCAGAGGAAAGTGTTAGGGCTGAATTCAAATAGTCATTTTGAGAGCCTCCAGAAGTTAGATCAGATGGCAAATGCAATTTGGTGCTAGGCCTTTCCCTTTAGGTTTTGCCCCAAGAATGTTTTCATTAGTTTCAATCAACCTCTAAATCAAGCCTTTTACAGCAGTGTGGACCACCCTGTATCTCAGCAGAGAAAAGTGTTAGGGCTGAATTCAAATACTCATTTTGCCTGCCTCCAGAAGTTAGATCAGATGGCAAATGCAATTTGGTGCTAGGCTTTTCCCTTTAGGTTTTACCCCAAGAATGTTTTGCTTCTATTCGAATTGTCTCAGAAGTGCTGTATGCAGATGTAGATTAAAGCATGCATCTTAGCAGAGGAAAGTGTGAGGACGGAATTCAAATACTCATTTTGACTGCCTCCAGAAGTTAGATCAGATGGCAAATGCAATTTGGTGCTAGGCCTTTCCCTTTAGGTTTTACCACAACAATGTGTTGCTTCCATTGAATTGTCTCAGAAGCGCTGTATGCTGCTGTAGATTAATGCATGTATCTCAGCAGAGGAAAGTGTTAGGATGGAATTCAAATACTCATTTTGACTGCCTCCAGAAGTTAGATCAGATGGCAAATGCAATTTGGTGCTAGGCCTTTCCCTTTAGGTTTTACCACAACAATGTGTTGCTTCCATTCGAATTGTCTCAGAAGCGCTGTATGCTGCTGTAGATTAATGCATGTATCTCAGCAGAGGAAAGTGTTAGGATGGAATTCAAATACTCATTTGACTGCCTCCAGAAGTTAGATCAGATGGCAAATGCAATTTGGTGCTAGGCCTTTCCCTTTAGGTTTTACCCCAACAATGTTTTCATTAGTTTCGATCACTCTCGAAATCAAGCATTTTACATCAGTGTGGACCACCCTGTATCTCAGCAGAGGAAAGAGACAGGGAAGAATTCTAAGGATCATTTTGACTGTCGCCAGAAGTTAGATCTGATGGCAAATGCAATTTGGTGCTAGGCTTTTCACTTTAGGTTTCACCCCTAGAATGTTTTGCTTCTATTCGAATTCTCTCTAGAATTGCTGTATGCTGCTGTAGATTAAAGCATGTATCTTAGCAGTGGAAAGTGTTATGGCTGAATTCAAATACTCATTTTGACTGCCTCCAGAATTTAGATCAGATGGCAAATGGAATTTGGTTCTAGGCCTTTCCCTTAGGTTTTACCCCAAGAATGTTTTCATTAGTTTCAATCACTCTCGAAATCAAGCTTTTTACAGCAGTGTGGACCACCCTGTATCTCAGCAGAGGAAAGTGTTTGGGCTGAATTCAAATACTCATTTTGACTGCCTCCAGAAGTTAGATCAGATGGCAAATGCAATTTGGTGCTTGGTCCTTTCCCTTTAGGTTTTACCCACGAATGCTTTGCTTCTATTCGAATTGTCTCTGAAGTGCCGTATGCAGTTGTAGATTAATGCATGTACCTCACCAGAGGAAAGTGTTAGGGCTGAATTCAAATACTCATTTTGACTGCCTCCAGAAGTTAGATCAGATGGCAAATGCAATTTGGTGCTAGGCCTTTCCCTTTAGGTTTTGCCCCAAGAATGTTTTCATTAGTTTCGATCACTGCCGAAATCAAGCATTTTGCAGCAGTGTGGACCACCCTGTATCTCAGTAGAGGAAAGAGACAGGGAAGAATTCTAAGGATCATTTTGACGGTCTCCAGATGTTAGATCTGATGGCAAATGCAATTTGGTGCTAGGCTTTTCCTTTAGGTTTTACCCCAAGAAAGTTTTGCTTCTATTCGAATTGTCTCAGAAGTGCTGTATGCAGCTGTAGATTAAAGCATGTATCTGAGCAGTGGAAAGTGTTAGGGGTGAATTCAAATACTCATTTTGTCTGCCTCCAGAAGTTAGATCAGATGGCAAATGCAATTTGGTGCTAGGCCTTTCCCTTTAGGTATTACCCAACGAATGTTTTGCTTCCATTCGAATTGTCTCAGAAGTGCTTTATGCAGCTATAGATTAATGCATGTATCCCAGCAGAGCAAAGTATAAGGGCTGAATTCAAATACTCGTTTTGACTGCCTCCAGAAGTTAGATCAGATGGCAAATACAATTTGGTGCTAGGCCTTTCCCTTTAGGTTTTACCCCAACATTGTTTTCATTAGTTTCGATCACTCTCGAAATCAAGCATTTTACAGCAGAGTGGACCACCCTGTATCTCAGCAGAGGAAAGTGTTAGGGCTGAATTCAAATACTCATTTTGCCTGCCTCCAGATGTTAGATGAGATGGCAAATGCAATTTGGTGCTAGGCTTTTCCGTTTAGGTTTTACCCCAACAATGTTTTGTTTCATTTCAAATTGTCTCAGAAGTGTTGTATGCAGCTGTAGATTAATGCATGTATCTCAGCAGAGGAAAGTGTTAGGGCTGAATTCAAATACTCATTTTGACTGCCTCCAGAAGTTAGATCAGATGGCAAATGCAATTTTGCGGTAGGCCTTTACCTTTAGGTTTTTCCCCAAGAATATTTTCATTAGTTTCGATCACTCTCGAAATCAAGCATTTTACAACAGTGTGGACCAACCTGTATCTCAGCAGAGGAAAGTGTGAGGCCTGAATTCAAATACTCATTTTGAGTGCCTCCAGAAGTTAGATCAGATGGCAAATGCAATTTGGTGCTAGGCCTTTACCTTTAGGTTTTACCCCAAGAATATTTTCATTAGTTTTGATCACTCTCGAAATCAAGCATTTTACAGCAGTGTGGACCACCCTGTATCTCAGCAGAGGAAAGTGTGAGGCCTGAATTCAAATACTCATATTGACTACCTCCAGAAGTTAGATCAGATGGCAAATGCAATTTGGTGCTAGGCCCTTCCCTTTAGGTTTTAGCCAACATTGTTTTCATTAGTTTCGATCACTCCCGCAATCAAGCATTTTACAGCAGGGTTGACCACCCTGTATCTCAGCAGAGGAAAGAGGTAGGGAAGAATTCAAATTATCATTTTGACTGACTCCAGAAGTTAGATCAGATAGTAAATGCAATTTGGTGCTAGGCCCTTCCCTTTAGGTTTTACCCCAAGAAAGTTTTCATTAGTTTCGATCACTCTCGAAATCAAGCATTTTACAGGAGTGTGGACCACCCTGTATCTCAGCACAGGAAAGAGGCAGGGGAGAATTCTAAGGATCATTTTGACGTTCTCCAGAAGTTAGATCTGATGGCAAATGCAATTTGGCGCTAGGCCTTTCCCTTTAGGTTTTACCCCAAGAATGTTTTGCTTCCATTCGAATTGTCTCAGAACTGCTATATGGAGCTGTAGATTAATGCATGTATCTCAGCAGAGGAAAGTGTTGGGGCTGAATTCAAATACTCCTTTTGCCAGCCTCCAGAAGTTAGATGAGACGGCAAATGCAATTTGGTGCTAGGCCTTTCCCTTTAGGTTTTACCCCAACAATGTTTTCATTAGTTTCGATCACTCTCGAAATCCAGCATTTTACAGCAGTGTGGACGACCCTGTATCTCAGCAGAGGAAAGAAGCAGGGAAGAATTAGAAGGATCATTTTGACTGTCTCCAGAAGTTAGATATGATGGCAAATGCAATTTGGTGCTCGGCTTTTACCTTTAGGTTTTACCCCAATAATGTTTTGCTTCTATTGGAATTGTCTCAGAAGTGCTGTATGCAGCTGTGGATTAATGCATGTATCTCAGCAGAGGAAAGTGTTAGGGCTGAATTCAAATGCTCATTTTGACTGCCTCCAGAAGTTAGATCAGAGGGCAAATGCAATTTGGTGCTAGGCCCTTCCCTTTAGCTTTTACCCCAAGAATGTTTTCATTAGTTTCGATCACTCCCGCAATCAAGCATTTTGCAGCAGGGTTGACCACCCTGTATCTCAGCAGAGGAAAGAGGTAGGGAAGAATTCAAATTATCATTTTGACTGTCTCCAGAAGTTAGATCAGATGGCAAATGCAATTTGGTGCTAGGCTTTTCCCTTTAGGATTTACGCCAAGAATGTTTTGCTTCTATTCGAATTGTCTCAGAAGTGCTGTATGCAGCTGCAGATTAATGCATGTATATCAGCAGAGGAAAGTCTTAGGGTTCAATTCAAATACTCATTTTGACTGCCTCCAGAAGTTAGATCAGACGGCAAATGCAATTTGGTGCTAGGCCTTTCCCTTTAGGTTTTACCCCAAGAATGTTTTCATTAGTTTGATCACTCTCGAAATCAAGCATTTTACTGCAGTGTGGACCACCCTGTATATCAGCAGAGGAAAGAGGTAGGGAAGAATTCTAAGGCTCATTTTGATTGCCTCCAGAAGTTAGATCAGATGGCAAATGCAATTTGGTGCTAGGCTTTTCCCTTTAGGTTTTACCCCAACAATGTTTTCCTTAGTGTCGATCACTCTCGAAATCAAGCATTTTACAGCAGTGTGGACCCCCCTGTATCTCAGCAGAGGAAAGTCTTAGGGCTGAATTCAAATACTCATTTTGACTGCCTCCAGAAGTTAGATCAGATAGCAAATGCAAATTTGGTGCTAGGCCCTTCCTTTAGGTTTTACCCCAAGAATGTCTTCATTAGTTTCGATCACTCTCGAAATCCAGCATTTTACAGCAGAGTGGACCACCCTGTATCTCAGCAGAGGAAAGTCTTAGGGCTGAATTCAAATACTCATTTTGACTGCCTCCAGAAGTTAGATCAGATGGCAAATGCAATTTGGCGCTAGGCCTTTCCCTTTAGGTTTTACCCCAAGAATGTTTTCATTAGTTTCGATCACTCTCGAAATCAAGCATTTTACAGCAGTGTGGACCACCCTGTATCTCAGCAGAGGGAAGTCTAAGGGCTAAATTCAAATACCCATTTTGACTGCCTCCAGAAGTTAGATCAGATGGCAAATGCAATTTGGTGATAGGCTTTTCCCTTTAGGTTTTACCCCAAGAATGTTTTGCTTCTATTCGAATTGTCTCAGAAGTGCTGTATGCAGCTGTAGATTAATGCATGTATCTCAGCAGAGGAAAGTGTTAGGGCTGAATTCAAATACTCATTTTGACTGCCTCCAGAAGTTAGATCAGATGACAAATGCAATTTGGCGCCAGGCCTTTCCCTTTAGGTTTTACCCCAAGAATGTTTTGCTTCTATTCGAATTGTCTCAGAAGTGCTGTATGCAGCTGTAGATTAAAGCATATATCTCAAAAGAGGAAAGTGTTAGGGCTGAATTCAAATACACATTTTGACTGCCTCCAGAAGTTAGATCAGATGGCAAATGCAATTTGGTGCTAGGCCTTTCCCTTTAGGTTTTACCCCAACAATGTTTTCATTAGTTTCGATCACTCTCGAAATCAAGTCTTTTACTGCAGTGTTGACCACCCTGTATCTCAGCAGAGGAAAGAGGTACGGGAAAATTCTAAGGATCATTTTGACTGTCTCCAGAAGTTAGATCAGATGGCAAATGCAATTTGGTGCTAGGCTTTTCCCTTTCGGTTTTACCCCAACAATGTTTTGTTTCATTTCAAATTGTCTCAGAAGTGCTGTATGCAGCTGTAGATTAATGCATGTATCTCAGCAGAGGAAAGTGTTAGGGCTGAATTCAAATACTCATTTTGACTGCCTCCAGAAGTTAGATCAGATGGCAAATGCAATTTGGCGCTAGGCCTTTACCTTTAGGTTTTTCCCCAAGAATATTTTCATTAGTTTCGATCACTCTCGAAATCAAGCATTTTACAACAGTGTGGACCAACCTGTATCTCAGCAGAGGAAAGTGTGAGGCCTGAATTCAAATACTCATTTTGAGTGCCTCCAGAAGTTAGATCAGATGGCAAATGCAATTTGGTGCTAGGCCTTTCCCTTTAGGTTTTACCCCAACAATGTTTTCATTAGTTTCGATCACTCTCAAAATCAAGCATTTTACTGCAGTGTGGACCACCCTGTATCTCAGCAGAGGAAAGTCTTAGGGCTGAATTCAAATACTCATATTGACTGCCTCCAGAAGTTAGATCAGATGGCAAATGCAATTTGGTGCTAGGCTTTTCCCTTTAGGTTTTATCCCGAGAATGTTCTGCTTGTATTCGAATTGTCTCAGAAGTGCTGTATGCAGCTGTGGATTAATGCATGTATCTCTGCAGAGGAAAGTGTTAGGGCTGAATTCAAATACTCACTTTGACTGCCTCCAGAAGTTAGATCAGATGGCAAATGCAATTTGGTCTAGGCCTTTCCCTTTAGGTTTTATCCCAAGAAAGTTTTCATTAGTTTCGGTCACTACCGCAATCAAGCATTTTATAGTAGGGTTGACAACCCTGTATCTCAGCAGAGGAAAGAGGTAGGGAAGAATTCAAATTATCATTTTGACTGTCTCCAGAAGTTAGATCAGATAGTAAATGCAATTTGGTGCTAGGCTTTTCCCTTTCGGTTTTACCCCAAGAATGTTTTCTTTCTATTCGAATTGTCTCAGAACTGTTGCATGCAGCTGTAGATTAATGCATGTATCCCAGCAGAGGAAAGTGTAAGGGTTGAATTCAAATACTCGTTTTGACTGCCTCCAGAAGTTAGATGAGATGGCAAATGCAATCTGGTGGTAGGCTTTTCCCTTTAGGTTTTACCCCAAGAATGTTTTGCTTCTATTCGAATTGTCTCAGAAGTGCTGTATGCAGCTGTAGATTAATGCATGTATCTCAGCAGAGGAAAGTGTTAGGGCTGAATTCAAATACTCATTTTGACTGCCTCCAGAAGTTAGATCAGATGGCAAATGCAATGTGGTGCTAGGTTTTTCCCTTTAGGTTTTACCCCAACATTGTTTTCATTAGTTTCGATCACTCTCGAAATCAAGCATTTTACAGCAGTGTGGACCACCCTGTATCTCAGCAGAGGAAAGTGTTTGGGCTGAATTCAAATACTCATTTTGACAGCCTCCAGAAGTTAGATCAGATGGCAAATGCAATTTGGTGCTAGGCCTTTCCTTTAGGTTTTACCCCAAGAATATTTTCATTAGTTTCGATCACTCCCGCAATCAAGCATTTTGCAGCAGGGTTGGCCACCCTGTATCTCAGCAGAGGAAAGAGGTAGGGAAGAATTCAAATTATCATTTTGACTGTCTCCAGAAGTTAGATCAGATGGCAAATGCAATTTGGTGCTAGGCTTTCCCTTTAGGATTTACGCCAAGAATGTTTTGCTTCTATTCGAATTGTCTCAGAAGTGCTGTATGCAGCTGTAGATTAATGCATGTATATCAGCAGAGGAAAGTCTTAGGGTTCAATTCAAATACTCATTTTGACTGCCTCCAGAAGTTAGATCAGATGGCAAATGCAATTTGGTGCTAGGCCTTTCCCTTTAGGTTTACCCCAAGAATGTTTTCATTAGTTTCGATCACTCTCGAAATCAAGCATTTTACTGCAGTGTGGACCACCCTGTATATCAGCAGAGGAAAGAGGTAGGGAAGAATTCTAAGGCTCATTTTGATTGCCTCCAGAAGTTAGATCAGATGGCAAATGCAATTTGGTGCTAGGCCCTTCCCTTTAGCTTTTACCCCAAGAATGTTTTCATTAGTTTCGATCACTCCCGCAATCAAGCATTTTGCAGCAGGGTTGACCACCCTGTATCTCAGCAGAGGAAAGAGGTAGGGAAGAATTCAAATTATCATTTTGACTGTCTCCAGAAGTTAGATCAGATGGCAAATGCAATTTGGTGCTAGGCTTTTCCCTTTAGGATTTACGCCAAGAATGTTTTGCTTCTATTCGAATTGTCTCAGAAGTGCTGTATGCAGCTGTAGATTAATGCATGTATATCAGCAGAGGAAAGTCTTAGGGTTCAATTCAAATACTCATTTTGACTGCCTCCAGAAGTTAGATCAGATGGCAAATGCAATTTGGTGCTAGGCCTTTCCTTTAGGTTTTACCCCAAGAATGTTTTCATTGGTTTCGATCACTCTCGAAATCAAGCATTTTACTGCAGTGTGGACCACCCTGTATATCAGCAGAGGAAAGAGGTAGGGAAGAATTCTAAGGCTCATTTTGATTGCCTCCAGAAGTTAGATCAGATGGCAAATGCAATTTGGTGCTAGGCTTTTCCCTTTAGGTTTTACCCCAACAATGTTTTCCTTAGTGTCGATCACTCTCGAAATCAAGCATTTTACAGCAGTGTGGACCCCCCTGTATCTCAGCAGAGGAAAGTCTTAGGGCTGAATTCAAATACTCATTTTGACAGCCTCCAGAAGTTAGATCAGATAGCAAATGCAATTTGGTGCTAGGCCCTTCCTTTAGGTTTTACCCCAAGAATGTTTTCATTAGTTTCGATCACTCTCGAAATCCAGCATTTTACAGCAGAGTGGACCACCCTGTATCTCAGCAGAGGAAAGTCTTAGGGCTGAATTCAAATACTCATTTTGACTGCCTCCAGAAGTTAGATCAGATGGCAAATGCAATTTGGCGCTAGGCCTTTCCCTTTAGGTTTTACCCCAAGAATGTTTTCATTAGTTTCGATCACTCTCGAAATCAAGCATTTTACAGCAGTGTGGACCACCCTGTATCTCAGCAGAGGGAAGTCTAAGGGCTAAATTCAAATACCCATTTTGACTGCCTCCAGAAGTTAGATCAGATGGCAAATGCAATTTGGTGATAGGCTTTTCCCTTTAGGTTTTACCCCAAGAATGTTTTGCTTCTATTCGAATTGTCTCAGAAGTGCTGTATGCAGCTGTAGATTAATGCATGTATCTCAGCAGAGGAAAGTGTTAGGGCTGAATTCAAATACTCATTTTGACTGCCTCCAGAAGTTAGATCAGATGGCAAATGCAATTTGGCGCTAGACCTTTCCCTTTACGTTTTACCCCAACAATGTTTTGCTTCTATTCGAATTGTCTCAGAAGTGCTGTATGCAGCTGTAGATTAAAGCATATATCTCAAAGAGGAAAGTGTTAGGGCTGAATTCAAATACTCATTTTGACTGCCTTCGAAGTTAGATCAGATGGCAAATGCAATTTGGTGCTAGGCCTTTCCCTTTAGGTTTTACCCCAACAATGTTTTCATTAGTTTCGATCACTCTCGAAATCAAGTCTTTTACTGCAGTGTTGACCACCCTGTATCTCAGCAGAGGAAAGAGGCATGGGAAAATTCTAAGGATCATTTTGACTGTCTCCAGAAGTTAGATCAGATGGCAAATGCAATTTGGTGCTAGGCTTTTCCCTTTAGGTTTTACCGAAGAATGTTTTGCTTCTATTCGAATTGTCTCAGAAGTGTTGTATGCAGCTGTAGATTAATTCCTGTATCCCAGCAGAGGAAAGTATTAGGGCTGAATTCAAATACTCATTTTGACTGCCTCCAGAAGTTAGATCAGATGGCAAATGCAATTTGGTGCTAGGCTTTTCCCTTTAGGTTTTACCCCAACAATGTTTTGTTTCTATTCAAATTGTCTCAGAAGTGCTGTATGCAGCTGTACATTAAAGCATGTATCTCAGCAGAGGAAAGTGTTAGGGCTGAATTCAAATACTCATTTTGACTGCCTCCAGAAGTTAGATCAGATGGCAAATATAATTTGGTGCTAGGCCTTTCCCTTTAGGTTTTACCCCAACAATGTTTTCATTAGTTTCGATCACTCTCGAAATCAAGCATTTTACTGCAGTGTGGACCACCCTGTATCTCAGCAGAGGAAAGAGGAACGGAAAGTTCTAAGGATCATTTTGACTGTCTCCAGAAGTTAGATCAGAGGGCAAATGCAATTTGGTGCTAGACCTTTCCCTTTAGGTTTTACCCCAACAATGTTTTGTTTCTATTCAAATTGTCTCAGAAGTGCTGAATGCAGCTGTAGATTAATGCATGTATCTCAGAGGAAAGTGTTAGGGCTGAATTGAAATACTCATTTTGACTGCCTCCAGAAGTTAGATCAGATGGCAAATGCAATTTGGTGCTAGGCCTTTCCCTTTAGATTTTACCCCAACAATGTTTTCATTAGTTTCGATCACACTCGAAATCCAGCATTTTACAGCAGAGTGGACCACCCTGTATCTCAGCAGAGGAAAGAAGTAGGGCTAAATTCTAAGGATCATTTTGAATGTCTCCAGAAGTTAGATCAGATGGCAAATGCAATTTGGTGCTAGGCTTTTCCCTTTAGGTTTTA
The DNA here is from genome assembly GCA_011125475.1 of Melanerpes aurifrons. Taxonomy (NCBI): domain Eukaryota; kingdom Metazoa; phylum Chordata; class Aves; order Piciformes; family Picidae; genus Melanerpes; species Melanerpes aurifrons. The sequence goes on from WWNC01000249.1 coordinate 98,703, forward strand.
CCCCAACAATGTTTTGCTTCTATTCGAATTGTCTCAGAAGTGCTGTATGCAGCTGTAGATTAATGCATGTATCTCAGCAGAGGAAAGTGTTAGGGCTGAATTCAAATACTCATTTTGACTGCCTCCAGCAGTTAGATCAGATGGCAAATGCAATTTGGTGCTAGACCTTTCCTTTAGGTTTTACCCCAACAATGTTTTGCTTCTATTCGAATTGTCTCACAAGTGCTGTATGCAGCTGTAGATTAATGCATGTATCTCAGCAGAGGAAAGTGTTATGGCTGAATTCAAATACTCATTTTGACTGCCTCCAGAAGTTAGATCAGATGGCAAATGCAATTTGGTGCTAGGCCTTTCCCTTTAGGTTTTACCCCAACATTGTTTTCATTAGTTTCGATCACTCTCGAAATCAAGCGTTTTACTGCAGTGTGGACCACCCTGTATCACAGCAGAGGAAAGAGGTACGGGCAAATTATAAGGATCATTTTGACTGTCTCCAGAAGTTAGATCAGATGGCAAATGCAATTTGGTGCTAGGCTTTTCCTTTAGGTTTTACCCCAACAATGTTTTCATTAGTTTCGATCACACTCGAAATCCAGCATTTACAGCAGAGTGGACCACCCTGCATCTCAGCAGAGGAAAGAAGTAGGGCTAAATTCTATGGATCATTTTGAATGTCTCCAGAAGTTAGATCAGATGGCAAATGCAATTTGGTGCTAGGCTTTTCCCTTTAGGTTTTACCGAAGAATGTTTTGCTTCTATTCGAATTGTCTCAGAAGTGTTGTATGCAGCTGTAGATTAATTCCTGTATCCCAGCAGAGGAAAGTATTAGGGCTGAATTCAAATACTCATTTTGACTGCCTCCAGAAGTTAGATCAGATAGCAAATGCAATTTGGTGCCAGGCCTTTCCCTTTGGGTTTTACCCTAAGAATGTTTTGCTTCTATTCGAATTGTCTCAGAAATGCTGTATGCAGCTGTAGATTAAAGCATGTATCTCAGCAGAGGGAAGTCTTAGGGCTGAATTCAAATACCCATTTTGACTGCCTCCAGAAGTTAGATCAGATGGCGAATGCAATTTGGTGCTAGGCTTTTCCCTTTAGGTTTTACCCCAACAATGTTTTCATTAGTTTCGATCACACTCGAAATCCAGCATTTTACAGCAGAGTGGACCACCCTGCATCTCAGCAGAGGAAAGAAGTAGGGCTAAATTCTATGGATCATTTTGAATGTCTCCAGAAGTTAGATCAGATGGCAAATGCAATTTGGTGCTAGGCTTTTCCCTTTAGGTTTTACCGAAGAATGTTTTGCTTCTATTCGAATTGTCTCAGAAGTGTTGTATGCAGCTGTAGATTAATTCCTGTATCCCAGCAGAGGAAAGTATTAGGGCTGAATTCAAATACTCATTTTGACTGCCTCCAGAAGTTAGATCAGATAGCAAATGCAATTTGGTGCCAGGCCTTTCCCTTTGGGTTTTACCTAAGAATGTTTTGCTTCTATTCGAATTGTCTCAGAAATGCTGTATGCAGCTGTAGATTAAAGCATGTATCTCAGCAGAGGGAAGTCTTAGGCTGAATTCAAATACCCATTTTGACTGCCTCCAGAAGTTAGATCAGATGGCGAATGCAATTTGGTGCTAGGCTTTTCCCTTTAGGTTTTACCCCAAGAATGTTTTGCTTCTATTCGAATTGTCTCAGAAGTGCTGTATGCAGCTGTAGATTAATGCATGTATCTCAGCAGAGGAAAGTGTTAGGGCTGAATTCAAATACTCATTTTGACTGCCTCCAGCAGTTAGATCAGATGACAAATGCAATTTGGTGCTAGACCTTTCCCTTTAGGTTTTACCCCAACAATGTTTTGCTTCTATTCGAATTGTCTCACAAGTGCTGTATGCAGCTGTAGATTAATGCATGTATCTCAGCAGAGGAAAGTGTTAGGGCTCAATTCAAATACACATTTTGACTGCCTCCAGAAGTTAGATCAGATGGCAAATGCAATTTGGTGCTAGGTCTTTCCCTTTAGGTTTTACCCAACAATGTTTTCATTAGATTCGATCACTCTCGAAATCAAGCATTTTACAGCAGTGTGGACCACCCTGTATCTCAGCAGAGGAAAGAGGTATTGGGAAAATTCTAAGGATCATTTTGACTGTCTCCAGAAGTTAGATCAGATGGCAAATGCAATTTGGTGCTAGGCTTTTCCCTTTAGGTTTTACCCCAACAATGTTTTGTTTCATTTCAAATTGTCTCAGAAGTGCTGTATGCAGCTGTAGATTAATGCATGTATCTCAGCAGAGGAAAGTGTTAGGGCTGAATTGAAATACTCATTTTGACTGCCTCCAGAAGTTAGATCAGATGGCAAATGCAATTTGGTGCTAGGCCTTTCCCTTTAGGTTTTACCCCAACAATGTTTTCATTAGTTTCGATCACTCTCGAAATCAAGCATTTTACTGCAGTGTGGACCACCCTGTATCTCAGCAGAGGAAAGAGGTACGGGAAAATTCTAAGGATCATTTTGACTGTCTCCAGAAGTTAGATCAGAGGGCAAATGCAATTTGGTGCTAGGCTTTTCTCTTTCGGTTTTACCGGAGAATGTTTGCGTCTATCCGAATTGGCTCAGAAGTGCTGTATGCAGCTGTAGATTAATGCATGTATCTCAGCAGAGGAAAGTGCTAGGGCTGAATACAAATACTCATTTTGACTGCCTCCAGAAGTTAGATCAGATGGCAAATGCAATTTGGTGCTAGGCTTTTCCCTTTAGGATTTACGCCAAGAATGTTTTGCTTCTATTCGAATTGTCTCAGAAGTGCTGTATGCAGCTGTAGATTAATGCATGTATATCAGCAGAGGAAAGTCTTAGGGTTCAATTCAAATACTCATTTTGACTGCCTCCAGAAGTTAGATCAGATGGCAAATGCAATTTGGTGCTAGGCCTTTCCCTTTAGGTTTTACCCCAAGAATGTTTTCATTGGTTTCGATCACTCTCGAAATCAAGCATTTTACTGCAGTGTGGACCACCCTGTATATCAGCAGAGGAAAGAGGTAGGGAAGAATTCTAAGGCTCATTTTGATTGCCTCCAGAAGTTAGATCAGATGGCAAATGCAATTTGGTGCTAGGCTTTTCCCTTTAGGTTTTACCCCAACAATGTTTTCCTTAGTGTCGATCACTCTCGAAATCAAGCATTTTACAGCAGTGTGGACCCCCCTGTATCTCAGCAGAGGAAAGTCTTAGGGCTGAATTCAAATACTCATTTTGACAGCCTCCAGAAGTTAGATCAGATAGCAAATGCAATTTGGTGCTAGGCCCTTCCCTTTAGGTTTTACCCCAAGAATGTTTTCATTAGTTTCGATCACTCTCGAAATCCAGCATTTTACAGCAGAGTGGACCACCCTGTATCTCAGCAGAGGAAAGTCTTAGGGCTGAATTCAAATACTCATTTTGACTGTCTCCAGAAGTTAGATCAGATGGCAAATGCAATTTGGCGCTAGGCCTTTCCCTTTAGGTTTTACCCCAAGAATGTTTTCATTAGTTTCGATCACTCTCGAAATCAAGCATTTTACAGCAGTGTGGACCACCCTGTATCTCAGCAGAGGAAGTCTAAGGGCTAAATTCAAATACCCATTTTGACTGCCTCCAGAAGTTAGATCAGATGGCAAATGCAATTTGGTGATAGGCTTTTCCTTTAGGTTTTACCCCAAGAATGTTTTCCTTCTATTCAATTGTCTCAGAAGTGCTGTATGCAGCTGTAGATTAATGCATGTATCTCAGCAGAGGAAAGTGTTAGGGCTGAATTCAAATACTCATTTTGACTGCCTCCAGAAGTTAGATCAGATGGCAAATGCAATTTGGCGCTAGACCTTTCCCTTTACGTTTTACCCCAACAATGTTTTGCTTCTATTCGAATTGTCTCAGAAGTGCTGTATGCAGCTGTAGATTAAAGCATATATCTCAAAAGAGGAAAGTGTTAGGGCTGAATTCAAATACTCATTTTGACTGCCTTCCGAAGTTAGATCAGATGGCAAATGCAATTTGGTGCTAGGCCTTTCCCTTTAGGTTTTACCCCAACAATGTTTTCATTAGTTTCGATCACTCTCGAAATCAAGTCTTTTACTGCAGTGTTGACCACCCTGTATCTCAGCAGAGGAAAGAGTGCAGGGGAAAATTCTAAGGATCATTTTGACTGTCTCCAGAAGTTAGATCAGATGGCAAATGCAATTTGGTGCTAGGCTTTTCCTTTAGGTTTTACCGAAGAATGTTTTGCTTCTATTCGAATTGTCTCAGAAGTGTTGTATGCAGCTGTAGATTAATTCCTGTATCCCAGCAGAGGAAAGTATTAGGGCTGAATTCAAATACTCATTTTGACTGCCTCCAGAAGTTAGATCAGATGGCAAATGCAATTTGGTGCTAGGCTTTTCCCTTTAGGTTTTACCCCAACAATGTTTTGTTTCTATTCAAATTGTCTCAGAAGTGCTGTATGCAGCTGTACATTAAAGCATGTATCTCAGCAGAGGAAAGTGTTAGGGCTGAATTCAAATACTCATTTTGACTGCCTCCAGAAGTTAGATCAGATGGCAAATATAATTTGGTGCTAGGCCTTTCCCTTTAGGTTTTACCCCAACAATGTTTTCATTAGTTTCGATCACTCTCGAAATCAAGCATTTTACTGCAGTGTGGACCACCCTGTATCTCAGCAGAGGAAAGAGGAACGGGAAAGTTCTAAGGATCATTTTGACTGTCTCCAGAAGTTAGATCAGAGGGCAAATGCAATTTGGTGCTAGACCTTTCCCTTTAGGTTTTACCCCAACAATGTTTTGTTTCTATTCAAATTGTCTCAGAAGTGCTGAATGCAGCTGTAGATTAATGCATGTATCTCAGAGGAAAGTGTTAGGGCTGAATTGAAATACTCATTTTGACTGCCTCCAGAAGTTAGATCAGATGGCAAATGCAATTTGGTGCTAGGCCTTTCCCTTTAGATTTTACCCCAACAATGTTTTCATTAGTTTCGATCACACTCGAAATCCAGCATTTTACAGCAGAGTGGACCACCCTGTATCTCAGCAGAGGAAAGAAGTAGGGCTAAATTCTAAGGATCATTTTGAATGTCTCCAGAAGTTAGATCAGATGGCAAATGCAATTTGGTGCTAGGCTTTTCCCTTTAGGTTTTACCCCAACAATGTTTTGCTTCTATTCGAATTGTCTCAGAAGTGCTGTATGCAGCTGTAGATTAATGCATGTATCTCAGCAGAGGAAAGTGTTAGGGCTGAATTCAAATACTCATTTTGACTGCCTCCAGCAGTTAGATCAGATGGCAAATGCAATTTGGTGCTAGACCTTTCCCTTTAGGTTTTACCCCAACAATGTTTTGCTTCTATTCGAATTGTCTCACAAGTGCTGTATGCAGCTGTAGATTAATGCATGTATCTCAGCAGAGGAAAGTGTTATGGCTGAATTCAAATACTCATTTTGACTGCCTCCAGAAGTTAGATCAGATGGCAAATGCAATTTGGTGCTAGGCCTTTCCTTTAGGTTTTACCCCAACATTGTTTTCATTAGTTTCGATCACTCTCGAAATCAAGCGTTTTACTGCAGTGTGGACCACCCTGTATCACAGCAGAGGAAAGAGGTACGGGCAAATTATAAGGATCATTTTGACTGTCTCCAGAAGTTAGATCAGATGGGAAATGCAATTTGGTGCTAGGCTTTTCCCTTTAGGTTTTACCCCAACAATGTTTTCATTAGTTTCGATCACACTCGAAATCCAGCATTTTACAGCAGAGTGGACCACCCTGCATCTCAGCAGAGGAAAGAAGTAGGGCTAAATTCTATGGATCATTTTGAATGTCTCCAGAAGTTAGATCAGATGGCAAATGCAATTTGGTGCTAGGCTTTTCCCTTTAGGTTTTACCGAAGAATGTTTTGCTTCTATTCGAATTGTCTCAGAAGTGTTGTATGCAGCTGTAGATTAATTCCTGTATCCCAGCAGAGGAAAGTATTAGGGCTGAATTCAAATACTCATTTTGACTGCCTCCAGAAGTTAGATCAGATAGCAAATGCAATTTGGTGCCAGGCCTTTCCCTTTGGGTTTTACCCTAAGAATGTTTTGCTTCTATTCGAATTGTCTCAGAAATGCTGTATGCAGCTGTAGATTAAAGCATGTATCTCAGCAGAGGGAAGTCTTAGGGCTGAATTCAAATACCCATTTTGACTGCCTCCAGAAGTTAGATCAGATGGCGAATGCAATTTGGTGCTAGGCTTTTCCCTTTAGGTTTTACCCCAAGAATGTTTTGCTTCTATTCGAATTGTCTCACAAGTGCTGTATGCAGCTGTAGATTAATGCATGTATCTCAGCAGAGGAAAGTGTTAGGGCTCAATTCAAATACACATTTTGACTGCCTCCAGAAGTTAGATCAGATGGCAAATGCAATTTGGTGCTAGGTCTTTCCCTTTAGGTTTTACCCCAACAATGTTTTCATTAGATTCGATCACTCTCGAAATCAAGCATTTTACAGCAGTGTGGACCACCCTGTATCTCAGCAGAGGAAAGAGGTACGGGAAAATTCTAAGGATCATTTTGACTGTCTCCAGAAGTTAGATCAGATGGCAAATGCAATTTGGTGCTAGGCTTTTCCCTTTAGGTTTTACCCCAACAATGTTTTGTTTCATTTCAAATTGTCTCAGAAGTGCTGTATGCAGCTGTAGATTAATGCATGTATCTCAGCAGAGGAAAGTGTTAGGGCTGAATTCAAATACTCATTTTGACTGCCTCCAGAAGTTAGATCAGATGGCAAATGCAATTTGGTGCTAGGCCTTTCCCTTTAGGTTTTACCCCAACAATGTTTTCATTAGTTTCGATCTCTCTCGAAATCAAGCATTTTACTGCAGTGTGGACCACCCTGTATCTCAGCAGAGGAAAGAGGTACGGGAAAATTCTAAGGATCATTTTGACTGTCTCCAGAAGTTAGATCAGAGGGCAAATGCAATTTGGTGCTAGGCTTTTCTCTTTCGGTTTTACCGGAGAATGTTTTGCGTCTATCCGAATTGGCTCAGAAGTGCTGTATGCAGCTGTAGATTAATGCATGTATCTCAGCAGAGGAAAGTGCTAGGGCTGAATACAAATACTCATTTTGACTGCCTCCAGAAGTTAGATCAGATGGCAAATGCAATTTGGTGCTAGACCTTTCCCTTTAGGTTTTACCCCAACAATGTTTTCATTAGTTTCGATTACTCTCAAAATCAAGCATTTTACTGCAGTGTGGACCACCCTGTATCTCAGCAGAAGAAAGTCTTAGGGCTGAATACAAATACTCATGTTGACTGCCTCCAGAAGTTAGATCAGATGGCAAATGCAATTTGGTGCTAGGCCTTGCCCTTTAGGTTTTACCCTAAGAATGTTTTGCTTCTATTTGAATTGTCTCAGAAGTGCTGTATGCAGCTGTACATTAAAGCATGTATCTCAGCAGAGGGAAATGTTAGGGCTGAATTCAAATACCCATTTTGACTGACTCCAGAAGTTAGATCAGATGGCAAATGCAATTTGGTGCTAGGCCTTTCCCTTTAGGTTTTACCCCAACAATTTTTTCATTAGGTTCGATCACTCTCGAAATCAACCATTTTACAGCAGGGTTGACCATCCTGTATCTCAGCAGAGGAAAGAGGGAGGGAAGAATTCTAAGGATCATTTTGACTGTCTCCAGAAGTTAGATCAGATGGCAAATGCAATTTGGTGATAGGCTTTTCCCTTTAGGTTTTACCCCAAGAATGTTTTCCTTCTATTCGAATTGTCTCAGAAGTGCTGTATGCAGCTGTAGATTAATGCATGTATCTCAGCAGAGGAAAGTGTTAGGGCTGAATTCAAATACTCATTTTGACTGCCTCCAGAAGTTAGATCAGATGGCAAATGCAATTTGGTGCTAGGCCTTTCCCTTTAGGTTTTACCCCAACAATGTTTTACTTAGTTTCTATCACTCTCGAAATCAACCATTTTACAGCAGTGTGGACCACCCTTTACCTCAGTAGAAGAAAGTCTTAGGGCTGAATTCAAATACTCATTTTGACTGCCTGCAGAAGTTAGATCAGAAGGCAAATGCAGTGTGGTGCTAGGCCTTTCCCTTTGGGTTTTACCCTAAGAATGTTTTGCTTCTATTCGAATTGTCTCTGAAATGCTGTATGCAGCTGTAGATTAAAGCATGTACCTCAGCAGAGGGAAGTCTTAGGGCTGAATTCAAATACTCATTTTGACTGCCTCCAGAAGTTAGATCAGATGTGAATGCAATTTGGTGCTAGGCCTTTCCCTTTAGGTTTTATCCTAAGAATGTTTTGCTTCTATTCGAATTGTCTCAGAATTGCTGTATGCAGCTGTACATTAAAGCATGTATCTCAGCAAAGGAAATGTTAGGGCTGAATTCAAGTACCCATTTTGACTGCCTCCAGAAGTTAGATCAGTTGGCAAATGCAATTTGGTGCAAGGTCTTTCACTTTAGGTTTTACCCCACAATGTTTTCATTAGTTTCGATCACTCTCGAAATCAACCATTTTACAGCAGGGTTCACCACCCTGCATCTCAGCAGAGGAAAGAGGTAGGGAAGAATTCTAAGGATCATTTTGACTGTCTCCAGAAGTTTGATCAGATGGCAAATGCAATTTGGTGCTAGGCCTTTCCCTTTAGGTTTTACCCCAACAATGTTTTGCTTCTATTCGAATTGTCTCAGAAGTGCTGTATGCAGCTGTAGATTAATGCATGTATCTCAGCAGAGGAAAGTCTTAGAGCTGAATTCAAATACTCATTTTGACTGTCTCCAGAAGTTAGATCAGATCACAAATGCAATTTGGTGCTAGGACTTTCCCTTTAGGTTTTACCCCAACAATGTTTTCATTAGTTTCGATCACTCTCAAAATGAAGCATTTTACTGCAGTGTGGACCACCCTGTATCTCAGCAGAGGAAAGTCTTAGGGCTGAATTCAAATACTCATTTTGACTGTCTCCAGAAGTTAGGTAAGATGGCAAATGCAATTTGGTGCTAGGCTTTTCCCTTTTGGTTTTACACCAAGAATGTTTTCATTAGTTTCGATCACTCTCAAAACCAGGCATTTTACAGCAGTGTAGAGCACCCTGAATGTCAGCAGAGGAAAGAGGTAGGGAAGAACCCAGCGCGTGGCTGAGGAGAGAGGAGGCAGCTGAGCAGCGCAGCTCTGGGAGTTTGGCTTTTGGCTTTGATTCCCTTGCTTTTCAGGCGGTAAGGGGCTGGTGGCTTGAGGCTTCCCGAAGAGAGGAGGAGGGGCAGGGGGCTCAGACTGCCTACTTGCCGGAGGGCACTGACGCAGCTGGGGGAGGGGTTGCCGCGGAGACCGCGCGCAAACCAAACAGAACCCAGCGCGTGGCTGAGGAGAGAGGAGGCAGCTGAGCAGCGCAGCTCTGGGAGTTTGGCTTTTGGCTTTGATTCCCTTGCTTTTCAGGCGGTAAGGGGCTGGTGGCTTGAGGCTTCCCGAAGAGAGGAGGAGGGGCAGGGGCTCAGACTGCCTACTTGCCGGAGGGCACTGACGCAGCTGGGGAGGGGTTGCCGCGGAGACCGCGCGCAAACCAAACAGAACCCAGCGCGTGGCTGAGGAGAGAGGAGGCAGCTGAGCAGCGCAGCTCGACTGATCACTGACAGGAAAAAAAAAAAAAAAAAAAAAAAAAAAAGCCGTGTGGAGAGGGTGGTTACTGCAAGATGGTCACCACTAGAGCAAAGGCTAGCAGAAGGACAGTGGGCACCCAAACAGAGACCACACACAAGCATGCAGATGTTCAGGTAGGTGGCTGCAGTGAGTGCTGGAGCCTGGCACTCGATATGGAGGCTGGAGGAGCAGCTGTTTCAGGTGTGAGCAGGTCAGTGATCTGATGAGCATGGTGGTCAAACTAAAAGAAGAGGTGGAAAGGCTAAGAGCTAGAAGAGATGGTGAGCAGAAAATTGACGATTCCCATAACGTAATCTCTTCTAAACCAGAACAGGGGGTAACACTTAGGGGAACAGGGAGTTTGATACCTCCCCAGAAGCAAGATTCTCAACCTCCCTGTAGTAACCCACATGAGCAGGGCCAATGGGAACAGGTCTCTGCCCGACGGAAGAAGTGCAAACAAAGGAAGTCTGCTCCTGTGAGCAGCACGCTGCCTCCAGTGCAGTTACAGAACAGGTATGAGGCTCTGCAGGAGGAACAGGTCATTGGTGAGGCTGAGGACTCAAGAAGGTCAGAAGCTGTACCAATGACAGGTTGCCTCAGGCCAGCCGTCAAAACTTACCCAGAAAAGAAACCTCGCAGGGTCATCGTCATAGGAGACTCCCTACTGAGGGGGAACAGAGGGCCCAATATGCAGACCAGACCAATTTCATAGAGCGGTCAGCTGCCTCCCTGGTGCCCAAGTAAAAGACGTTGTAGATAGAATTCCCAACCTCGTGAGTCCTTCAGACTACTACCCACTGCTGGTCTTTCAGGTGGGCAGTGATGATGTAACAATGAGAGGCTCACAATCTATTAAAAAGACTTCAGAACTTTAGGGCAAATGCTAAAGGGATCAGGGGCTCAAGTCGTGTTCTCAGCCATCCCTCTAACGTCAGCAATGGATGAGGACACACTGAGGAAGGGCCGACAGATCAATTCATGGCTCAGGGGCTGGTGCCATCGACAGGGCTTTGGGTTCCACAATCATGGATTGGTTTTCAAGGCACCTGAGCTGAAAACAACTCATAGGACACACTTGTCCCAGAGTGGGATAAGAATACTGGGGCAGGAATTGGCAGGGCTCATTGATAGGGCTTTAAACTAGATTTGAAGGGGAAGGGGTTTATAGTCGCCTGCTGGCTGGTGACAAACAGAGGGCAGCTCACCAGCAGTAGAGAGAAGGAGAGATGGTAAGGGCTCTCAACTTGCTGCCCTGAGGCAAGCCACGAATGATCCACCAGGACATTCTGTGGAAACCGAGGGAATTGGCACAAGAGGAGGCCAGGGCCAGCCCAGCTGAAGTGCTTCTATGCGAATGCGCGCAGCTTGGGCAACAAACAGGATGAGTTAAGGGCCACTGTGCTGCTGGGATGCCACGACATAGTGGCAGTTACTGAAACTTGGTGGGATGAATCCCATGACTGGAATGTAGGCATAGATGGATATAAACTCTTTAGGAAGGATAGGCAGGGAAGGAGAGGAGGAGGTGTTGCCCTCTATGTCAGTAGCCAGTTGGAATCAGTGGAGCTCCAACTGGGGAGAGATGATGAGCTAGTTGAGAGCGTATGGGTTAAAATTAAAGGCAGGACAGGGGAAGGAGATATTACTGTGGGGGTCTCCTACAGGCCACCTGACCAGCAGATCCAAGCAGATGAGGCCCTCCATAGGCAAATAGAAGCGGCTTCCAGGTCACAAGCCCTGGTCCTCATGGGTGATTTCAACCACCCGGACATCTGCTGGAGGGACAACACAGCAAGGCACCAGCAATCCAGGATGTTCCTGGACTGCATAGAAGACAACTTCCTCCTCCAAATGGTAGAGGAACCAACAAGAAATGGTGCTATGCTGGACCTTGTTCTCACCAACAGGGAAGGGCTGGTAAGCAATGTGAGGCTCAGAGATGGCCTTGGCTGCAGTGACCATGAAGCAATTGAATTTAACATCCTCAGGGCAATCAGGAGGAAGTATTCCAAGCTCACGACCCTAGACTTTAGGCGTGCAGATTTTGATCGCTTCAGGGATCTGCTAGCCAAAGTGTCGTGGGACAAAGCCCTGGAGGGAAGAGGGACCCAGGACAGCTGGTCAGTATTCAAGGACCACCTCCTCTGTGTCCAGGAGCTCTGTGTACCAACAAAGAGAAAAGCAGGTAAGAATGCTAGGAGGCCTGCCTGGATGGGCAAGGAGCTACTGGACACACTATTACTTAAAAGGAAACTCTACAGGAAGTGGAGAGAAGGACAGGTAGAACAGGGGAATATAAGGAAGCTGCCCGAGCAGCGAGAGTCCTAGTTAGGAAAGCCAAAGCAGAGTTTGAATTGAATCTAGCCAGGGAGATTAGAGGGAACACTAAGAACTTTTACAGGTATATTAATGGGAAGAAGAAGACTAGGGAAGGTGTGGGCCCCCTCAGAAAGGAAAATGGTGACATGGTCACAAGGGATGAGAAAAGGCTGAGGTGCTTATAACTTCTTTACCTCAGTCTTCACTGCAAGGGCCTCTAGCCACACTCCTGATGTTATGGAAGTCAAAGCCAGGGACGGGGAGGAAGAACTGCCCATTGTAAGTGCAGATCAGGTTCGTGATCATCTGAAGAACCTGAAAGTGTTCAAGTCCATGGGACCCGACGGGATACACCCAAGGGTACTAAGAGAAGTGGCAGATGAGGTTGCTAAACCCCTCTCTGTTATATTTCAAAAGTCATGGCAATCTGGTGAAGTCCCCACGGACTGGAAAAGGGGAAACATTGCCCCCATCTTCAAAAAGGGTAAGAAGGAGGAACCAGGGAACTACAGGCCAGTCAGTCTCACCTCTGTGCCTGGAAAGATCATGGAGCAGATCCTCCTGGAGTCACTACTTGCTCAAAAGAATAGTGAAGAGGTAATTGGGAACAGGCAGCATGGCTTTGCCAAGGGCAAATCCTGCCTGACCAACCTGGTGGCCTTCTATGAGCAGGTGACAACATTAATAGATGAGGGGCGAGCAACTGATGTTATTTACCTGGACCTGAGCAAAGCCTTCGACACTGTCCCGCACCACATCCTGGTCTCCAAACTGGTGACACATGGGTTTGATGGGTGGACCACTAGATGGATAAGGAACTGGCTTGATGGCCGCACCCAAAGAGTGGCTGTCAATGGGTCCATGTCCCAGTGGAGGCCAGTGACAAGCGGAGTCCCTCAGGGATCAGTCCTGGGACCTGTCTTGTTCAACATCTTTGTGGGTGACATGGACAGTGGCATTGAGTGCACCCTCAGCAAGTTTGCTGATGACACCAAGCTGTGTGGTGCAGCAGACACACTGGAGGAAGGAGGCCATCCAGAGGGACCTTGACAGGCTGGAGAGGTGGGCACAAGCCAACCTCATGAAGTTCAATAAGAGCAAGTGCAGGGTCCTGCATCTGGGTCGAGGCAATCCCAGGCACAAATACAGGCTGGGCAGTGACTGGCTGGAAAGTAGCCCTGAGGAGAGAGACTTGGGGGTGCTGGTGGACAAAAAGCTCAACATGAGCTCCCAATGTGCACTTGCAGCCCGCAAGGCCAATCAGATCCTGGGCTGCATCAGGAGAAGTGTGGCTAGCAGGTCGAGGGAGGTGATCCTCCCCCTCTACTCAGCCCTGGTGAGACCCCACCTGGAGTACTGTGTCCAGTTCTGGAGCCCCTATTACAAGAGGGATGTGGAGGTGCTGGAACGTGTCCAGAGAAGGGCCACAAGGATGATCAGAGGGCTGGAGCACCTCTCCTATGAGAGCAGACTGAAGGAGTTGGGGCTGTTCAGTCTGCAGAAGAGAAGGCTCCGAGGTGACCTAATTGTGGCCTTCCAGTATCTGAAGGGGGCCTACAGGAAGGCTGGGGAGGGACTGCTCAGGATGTCAGGTAGTGATAGGACTAGGGGGAATGGAATGAAGCTGGAGGTGGGGAGATTCAGGCTAGATGTGAGGAGGAGGTTCTTCACCATGAGAGTGGTGAGACCCTGGAATGGGTTGTCCAGGGAGGTGGTCGAGGCCCCGTCCCTGGGGGTGTTTAAGAGCAGGCTGGATGAGGCTCTGTCCAGCCTGATCTAGTGTGGGGTGCCCCTGCCCATGGCAGGGGGGTTGGAACTAGATGATCCTTGTGGTCCCTTCCAACCCTGAATGAAACTATGAAACTATGAAACTAAGAATTCTAAGGATCATTTTGATTGCCTCCAGAAGTTAGATCAGATGGCAAATGCAATTTGGTGCTAGGTTTTTCCCTTTAGGTTTTACCCCAAGAATGTTTTGCTTCTATTCGAATTGTCTCAGAAGTGCTGTATGCAGCAGTAGATTAATGCATGTATCTCAGCAGAGGAAAGTGTTAGGGCTGAATTCAAATACTCATTTTGAGTGCCTCCAGAAGTTAGTTCAGATGGCAAATGCAATTTGCTGCTAGGCTTTTCCCTTTAGGTTTTACCCCAACAATGTTTTCATTAGTTTCGATCACTCTCGAAATCAAGCATTTTACAGCAGTGTGGACCACCCTGTATCTCAGCAGAGGAAAGTCTTAGGGCTGAATTCAAATGCTCATTTTGACTGCCTCCAGAGGTCAGATCAGATGGCAAATGCAATTTGGTGCTAGGCCTTTCCCTTTAGGTTTTACCCCAACAATGTTTTCATTAGTTTCGATCACACTCGAAATCCCGCATTTTATAGCAGAGTGGACCACCCTGTATCTCTGCAGAGGAAAGAGGGAGGGCTAAATTCTAAGGATGATTTTGACTGCCTCCAGAAGTTAGATCAGATGGCAAATGCAATTTGGTGCTAGGCTTTTCCCTTCAGGTTTTACCCCAACAATGTGTTCATTAGTTTCGATCACTCTCGAAATCAAGCATTTTACAGCAGTGTGGACCACCCTGTATCTCCGCAGAGGAAAGAGGTAGGGAAGAATTCTAAGGATCATTTTGACTGTCTCCAGAAGTTAGATCAGATGGCAAATGCAATTTGGTGCCAGGTATTTCCCTTTAGGTTTTATCCCAAGAATGTTTTGCTTCTATTTGAATTGTCTCAGAAGTGCTGTATGCAGCTGTAGATTAAAGCATGTATCTCAGCAGAGGGAAGTTTTAGGGCTGAATTCAAATACTCATTTTGACTGCCTCCAGAAGTTAGATCAGATGGCAAATGCAATTTGGTGCAAGGCTTTTCCCTTTAGGTTTTACCCCAAGAATGTTTTGCTTCTATTCGAATAGTCTCAGAAGTGCTGTATGCAGCTGTAGATTAAAGCATCTATCTCAGCAGAGGAAAGAGGTAGGGCTGAATTCAAATACTCATTTTGACTGCCTCCCCAAGTTAGATCAGATGGCAAATTCAATTTGGCGCTAGGCCTTTCCCTTCAGGTTTTACCCCCAACAATGTTTTCATTAGTTTCGATCACTCTCGAAATCCAGCTTTTTACAGCAGTGTGAACCACCCTGTATCTCAGCGGAGGGAAGAAGCAGGGAAGAATTCCAAGGATTATTTTGAGTGTCTCCAGAAGATAGTTCAGATGGCAAATGCAATTTGGTGCTAGGCTTTTCCCTTTAGGTTTTACCCCAAGAATGTTTTGCTTCTATTCGAATTGTCTCAGAAGTGATGTATGCAGATGTAGATTAATGCATGTATCACAGCAGAGGAACGTGTTAGGGCTGAATTCAAATACTCATTTTGACTGCCTCCAGAACTTAGATCAGATGGCAAATGCAATTTGGTGCTAGGTTTTTCCCTTTAGGTTTTACCCCAACAATGTTTTCATTAGTTTCGATCACTCTCGAATTCAAGCATTTTACAGCAGTGTGGACCACCCTGTATCTCAGCAGAGGAAAGTGTTAGGGCTGAACTCAAATACTCATTTTGACTGCCTCCAGATGTTAGATCAGATGGCAAATGCAATTTGGTGCTAGGTTTTTCCCTTTAGGTTTTACACCAACAATGTTTTCATTAGTTTCGATCACTCTCGAAATCAAGCATTTTACAGCAGTGTGGACCACCCTGTATCTCAGCAGAGGAAAGTGTTAGGGCTGAATTCAAATACCCATTTTGACTGCCTCCAGAAGTTAGATCAGATGGCAAATACAATTTGGTGCTAGGCTTTTCCCTTTAGGTTTTACCCCAAGAATGTTTTGCTTCTATTCGAATTGTCTCAGATGTGCTGTATGCAGCAGTAGATTAATGCACGCATCTCAGCAGAGGAAAGTGTTAGGCCTGAAATCCAATACTCATTTTGACTGCCTCCAGAAGTTAGATCAGATGGCAAATTCCATTTGGTGGCAGGCCTTTCCCTTTAGGTTTTACCCCAACAATGTTTTCATTAGTTTCAATCACTCTCAAAATCAAGCATTTTACAGCTGTGTGGACCACCCTGTATGTCAGCACAGGAAAGAGGTAGGGACGAATTCTAAGGATCATTTTGACTGTCTCCAGAAGTTAGATCAGATGGCAAATGTAATTTGGTGCTAGGCTTTTCCTTTTAGGTTTTACCCCAAGAATGTTTTGATTCTATTCGAATTGTCTCAGAAGTGCTGTATGCAGCTGTCGATTAAAGCATCTATCTCCGCAGAGGAAAGTGTTAGGGCTGAATTCAAATGCTCATTTTGACTGTCTCCAGAAGTTAGATCAGATGGCAAATGCAATTTGGTACTAGGCTTTTCCCTTTAGGTTTTACCCCAAGAATGTTTTGCTTCTATTCGAATTGTCTCAGAAGTGCTCTATGCAGCTGTAGATTAAAGCATGTATCCCAGCAGAGGAAAGTGTTAGGGCTGAATTCAAATACTCATTTTCAGTGCCTCCAGAAGTTAGATGAGTTGGCAAATGCAATTTGGTGCCAGGCCTTTCCCTTTAGGTTTTACCCCAACAATGTTTTCATTAGTTTCGATCACTCTCGAAATCAAGCATTTTACAGCAGGGTTGACCACCCTGTATCTCCGCAGAGGAAAGAGGTAGGGAAGAATTCTAAGGATCATTTTGACTGTCTCCAGAAGTCAGATCAGATGGCAAATGCAATTTGGTGCTAGGTCTTTCCCTTTTGGTTTTACCCCAAGAATGTTTTGCTTCTATTCGAATTGTCTCTAGAAATGCTGTATGCAGCTGTAGATTAAAGCATGTATCTCAGCATAGGGAAGTGTTAGGGCTGAATTCAAATACTCATTTTGACTGCCTCCAGAAGTTAGAGCAGATGGCAAATGCAATTTGGTGCTAGGCCTTTCCCTTCAGGTTTTACCCCCAGCAATGTCTTCATTTGTTTCGATCACTCTCGAAATCCAGCTTTTTACAGCAGTGTGGACCACCCTGTATCTGAGGGAGGGAAAAAGTAGGGAAGAATTCCAAGGATTATTTTGAGTGTCTCCAGAAGTTAGTTCAGATGGCAAATGCAATTTGGTGCTAGGCTTTTCCCTTTAGGTTTCACCCCAAGAATGTTTTGCTTCTATTCGAATTGTCTCAGAAGTGCTGTATGCAGCTGTAGATTAAAGCATGTATCTCAGCAGAAGAACGTGTTAGGGCTGAATTCAAATGCTCATTTTGACTGCCTCCAGAAGTTAGATCAGAAGCAAATGCAATTTGGTGCTAGGTTTTTCCCTTTAGGTTTTACCCCAACAATGTTTTCATTAGTTTCGATCACTCTTGAAATCAAGCATTTTACAGCAGTGTGGACCACCCTGTATCTCAGCAGAGGACAGAGGTAGGGAAGAATTCTAAGGATCATTTTGATTGCCTCCAGAAGTTAGATCAGATGGGAAATGCAATCTGGTGCTAGGCCTTTCCCTTTAGGTTTTACCCCAAGAATGTTTTCATTAGTTTCGATCAGTCCCGAAATCAAACAATTTACAGCAGGTTTGACCACCCTGAATCTCAGCAGAAGAAAGAGGTAGGGAAGAATTCTAAGGATCATTTTGAGTGCCTCCAGAGGTTAGATGAGATGGTAAATGCAATTTGGTGCTAGGCCTTTCCCTTTACGTTTTACCCCAACAATGTTTTCATTAGTTTCGATCACTCTCGAAATCAACCATTTTACAGCAGTGTGGACCACCCTGCATCTCAGCAGAGGAAAGAGGTACGGGAGAATTCTAAGGATCATTTTGACTGTCTCCACAAGTTAGATCAGATGGCAAATGCGATTTGGTGCTAGGCCTTTCCCTTTGGGTTTTACCCTAAGAATGTTTTGCTTGTATTCGAATTGTCTCAGAAATGCTGTATGCAGCTGTAGATTAAAGCATGTATCTCAGCAGAGGGACGTCTTAGGGTTGAATTCAAATACTCATTTTGACTGCCTCCAGAAGTTAGATCAGGTGGCAAATGCAATTTGGTGCTAGGCATTTCCCTTTAGGTTTTACCCCACCAAAGTTTTGCTTCTATAGGAATTGTCTCAGAAGTGCGTTATGCAGCTGTAGATTAATGCATGTATCTCAGCAGAGGAAAGTCTTCGGGCTGAATTCAAATACTCATTTTGACTGCCTCCAGAAGTTAGATCAGATGGCCAATGCAATTTGATGCTAGGACTTTCCCTTTAGGTTTTACCCCAACAAAGTTTTCATTAGTTTCGCTCACTCTCAAAATCAAGCATTTGACAGCAGGTTGGACCACCCTGTATCTCAGCAGAAGAAAGAGGTA
Organism: Melanerpes aurifrons; assembly: GCA_011125475.1. Taxonomy (NCBI): domain Eukaryota; kingdom Metazoa; phylum Chordata; class Aves; order Piciformes; family Picidae; genus Melanerpes; species Melanerpes aurifrons. The sequence continues at coordinate 116,987 of WWNC01000249.1, forward strand.
GGTAAGAATTCTAAGGATCTTTTTGACTGCCTCCAGAAGTTAGATCAGATGGCCAATGCAATTTGGTTCTAGGCCTTTCCCTTTAGGTTTTACCCGAACAATGTTTTCATTAGTTTCGCTCACTCTCGAAATCAAGCATTTTACAGCAGGTTGTAGCACCTTCTATCTGAGTAGAGGAGTAAGGTAGGGAAGAATTCAAATACTCATTTTGACTGCCTCCAGAAGTTAGATCAGATGGACAATGCAATTTGGTGCTAGGCCTTTCCCTTTGAGTTTTACCCCAACAATGTTTTCATTAGTTTCGATCTCTCTCGAAATCAAGCATTTTACAGCAGGTTGGAGCACCCTGTATCTCAGCAGAGGAAAGAGGTAGGGAAGAATTCAAATACTCAATTTGACTGCCTCCAGAAGTTAGATCTGATGGCCAATGCAATTTGGTGCTAGGCCTTTCCCTTTGAGTTTTACCCCAACAATGTTTTCATTAGTTTCGATCACTCTCGAAATCAAGCATTTTACAGCAGGATGGAGCACCCTGTATATCAGCAGAGGAAAGAGGTAGGGAAGAATTCAAATACTCAATTTGACTGCCTCCAGAAGTTAGATCAGATGGCCAATGCAATTTGGTGCTAGGCCTTTCCCTTTAGATTTTACCCCAACAAAGTTTTCATTAGTTTCGATCACTCTCAAAATCAAGCATTTTACAGCAGGTTGGAGCAATTTGCATCTGAGCAGAGGAAAGAGGTAGGGAAGAATTCTAAGGATCATTTTGACTGTCTCCAGAAGTTAGATCACATGGCTAATGAAATTTGGTGCTTGGTCTTTCCCTTTAGGTTTTACCCGAACAATGTTTTCATTAGATTCGCTCACTCTCGAGATCAAGCATTTTACAGCAGGTTGGAGCACCTGTATCTCAGCACAGGAATAAGGTAGGGAAGAATTCAAATACTCATTTTGACTGCCTCCAGAAGTTAGATCAGATGGCCAATGCAATTTGGCGCTAGGCCTTTCCCTTTGGGTTTTCCCCAACAATGTTTTCATTAGTTTCGCTCACTCTCGAAATCAAGCATTTTACAGCAGGTTGGAGCACCTGTATCTCAGCAGAGGAATAAGGTAGGGAAGAATTCAAATACTCATTTTGACTGCCTCCAGAAGTTAGATCAGATGGACAATGCAATTTGGTGCTAGGCCTTTCCCTTTAGGTTTTACCCCAGCAACGTTTTCATTAGTTTCGATCACTCTCAAAATCAAGCATTTTACAGCAGGTTGGACCACCCAGTATCTCAGCAGAGGAAAGAGGTAGGGAAGAATTGAAATACTCATTTTGACTGCCTCCAGAAGTTAGATCAGATGGCCAATGCAATTTGGTGCTAGGCCTTTCCCTTTAGGTTTTACCCCAACAATGTTTTCATTAATTTCAATCACTCTCGAAATTAAGCATTTTACAGCAGGTTGGAGCACCCTGTATCTCAGCAGAGGAAAGAGGTAGGGAAGAATTCTAAGGATCATTTTGACTGTCTCCAGAAGTTAAATCTGATGGCCAATGCAATTTGGTGCTAGGCCTTTCCCTTTAGGTTTTACCCAACAATGTTTTCATTAGTTTCGCTCACTCTCGAAATCAAGCATTTTACAGCAGGATGGAGCAACTTGCATCTGAGCAGAGGAATAAGGTACAGAAGAATTCAAATACTCATTTTGACTGCCTCCAGAAGTTAGATCAGATGGCCAATGCAATTTGGTGCTAGGCCTTTCCCTTTAGGTTTTACCCTAACAATGTTTTCATTAGTTTCGCTCACTCTCGAAATCAGGCATATTACAGCAGGTTTGAGCACCTTGTATCTGAGCAGAGAAATAAGGTAGGGAAGAATTCATATACTCATTTTGACTGCCTCCAGAAGTTAGATCAGATGGCCAATGCAATTTGGTGCTAGGCCTTTCCCTTTAGGTTTTCCCCAATAATGTTTTCATTAGTTTCGCTCACTCTCGAAATCAAGCATTTTACAGCAGGGTGGACCACCCTGTATCTCAGCAGAGGAAAGAGGTAGGGAAGAATTCAAATACTCATTTTGACTGCCTCCAGAAGTTAGATCAGATGGCAAATGCAATTTGGTGCTAGGCCTTTCCCTTTGGGTTTTACCCGAACAATGTTTTCGTTAATTTCAATCACTCTCGAAATCAAGCATTTTACAGCAGGTTGGAGCACCTTCTATCTGAGCAGAGGAATAAGGTAGGGAAGAATTCTAAGGATCATTTTGACTGCCTCCAGAAGTTAGGTCAGATAGCCAATGCAATTTGGTGATAGGCCTTTCCCTTTAGGTTTTACCCCAACAATGTTTTCATTAGTTTCGCTCACTCTCGAAATCAAGTATTTTAAAGAAGTTTGGAGCACCCTGTATCTCAGCAGAGGAAAGAGGTAGGGGAAGAATTGTAAAGGATAATTTTGACTGCCTCCAGAGGTTAGATCAGATGGCCAATGCAATTTGGTGCTAGGCCTTTCCCTTTAGGTTTTACCCCAACAATGTTTTCATTAGTTTCGCTCACTCTCGAAATCAAGTATTTTAAAGAAGGTTGGAGCACCCTGTATCTCAGCAGAGGAAAGAGGTAGGGAAGAATTGTAAGGATAATTTTGACTGCCTCCAGAGGTTAGATCAGATGGCCAATGCAATTTGGTGCTAGGCCTTTCCCTTTAGGTTTTACCCCAACAATGTTTTCATTAGTTTCGCTCACTCTCGAAATCAAGTATTTTAAAGAAGGTTGGAGCACCCTGTATCTCAGCAGAGGAAAGAGGTAGGGAAGAATTGTAAGGATAATTTTGACTGCCTCCAGAGGTTAGATCAGATGGCCAATGCAATTTGGTGCTAGGCCTTTCCCTTTAGGTTTTACCCCAATAATGTTTTCATTAGTTTCGCTCACTCTCGAAATCAAACACTTTACAGCAGGTTGGAGCACCTTGTATCTGAGCAGAGGAATAAGGTAGGGACGAATTCAAATACTCATTTTGACTGCCTTCAGAAGTTAGATCAGATGGCCAATGCAATTTGGTGCTAGGCCTTTCCCTTTAGGTTTTACCCCAACAATGTTTTCATTAGTTTCGCTCGCTCTCAAAATCAAGCATTTTACAGCAGGTTGGAGCACCCTGCATCTCAGCAGAGGAAAGAGGTAGGAAAGAGATCTAAGGATCATTTTGACTGGCTCCAGAAGTTAGATCTGATGGCCAATGCAATTTGGTGCTAGGTCTTTCCCTTTAGGTTTTACCCGAACTATGTTTTCATTAGTTTCGCTCAGTCTCGAAATCAAACATTTTACAGCAGGTTGGAGCACCTTCTATCTGAGCAGAGGAAAGAGGTAGGGAAGAATTCAAATACTCATTTTGACTGTCTCCAGAAGTTAGATGAGATGGCCAATGCAATTTGGTGCTAGGCCGTTCCCTTTAGGTTTTACCCCTACAATGTTTTCATTAGTTTCGCTCATTCTCAAAATCAAGCATTTTACAGCAGGTTGGAGCACCCTGCATCTCAACAGAGGAAAGAGGTAGGAAAGAATTCTAAGGATCATTTTGACTGGCTCCAGAAGTTAGATCTGATGGCCAATGCAATTTGGTTCTAGGCCTTTCCCTTTAGGTTTTACCCCAACAATGTTTTCATTAGTTTCGCTCACTCTCGAAATCAAGCATTTTACAGCAGGGTGGACCACCCTCTATCTCAGCAGAGGAAAGAGGTAGGGAAGAATTGAAATACTCATTTTGACTGCCTCCAGAAGTTAGATCAGATGGCCAATGCAATTTGGTGCTAGGCCTTTCCCTTTAGGTTTTACCCCAATAATGTTTTCGTTAATTTTAATCACTCTCGAAATCAAGCATTTTACAGCAGGTTGGAGCACCTTCTATCTGAGCAGAGGAATAAGGTAGGGAAGAATTCAAATACTCATTTTGACTGCCTCCAGAAGTTAGATCTGATGGTGTGGTGGGTGGAAGGGTAAAGCCAGAAGCCTCCCTCCCCTCCCCTTGTAAGGTAAAGGGAAAAGAAAATTGAAGGGAAAGGAAAAAAACTCACCAGCTGAATTAGCAAAGCAGTGGAGCTATATTTACAAAGCAGTGTAGGGTTTTGCAGGGGAATATTTAGAAATTTACAATATCTACAATATATACAAAGATATACAACAGAGTAACACAGAAATGAGAGTAACCCTCCTCGGCAGAGGGGATTCCCCACCTCCGCTCTCCCCTCTCTTCCCCCCTTTCCCCAGAATAGTTCGGAAAAGAGGGAGAAAGAGAAAAGAAAGAAGTTAAAAGCAGTTTGTGTTAATTGGAAGCAGTTAATACAGGCTTGGCTTTTCTTATCTTCAAGGCCGAAGTCTTGGCAGAAAGCCCAGCACAGAAAAGAGTTGCCCAAAGGAAAGGCGGAAGCAAGACTGACCGAGAAGTGCTGGAAATGCTCATTTCCACTCCCGTTCAGAAGGTGCTTCCTCCCACCTGACCAATGAAAATAAGTTTAGACTATTCCTTCCGTTTACCAACTTCCGTCCACCATATTCCCTTTCTTAAGGGGACACCGTCAACCGGCCACAGTCCACCCCTTCTAAACAATTTCATTGGCTGTTCACACTGTCCATCCAATCCAAAATGATATTTACAGTTCATGAGTAAAGTTCATAGTCCATTCCGGCTATGCTCAGATGTAGATGATTCAAAAATCCAAGAAAATCAGAAAGTGAGAAAAATGGAAAACAGTTTATTTCTTCGACGACGAAGCGAAGAAAAGGGAAACAGGGAAATCTCAGGGTCTCTTAGTTGACTCAGGGCTCTCAGGGTTCGTGCACCGTAGATTCCTCGTTGGTTCTTCTTTTGGGCGCAATGTAGCTGTACAACAGTTCGAAGTTAACCTCTTTCAGCTAAAGTTAAATTTCTTTGTGGAATACACTGAATTTCACCATTCTCTTGCATTACCCAATAAGTGTGACCTGGACCTTCAGCTGAAACCACCCCTCGGACAGGTTTAGCCTCTCCTGAGGGTGAAAATACCCAAACAGTTTTACCTAACAGATTCTTTTCTCTAACAACAGGAACTCTATCACCTTCTACCTTCCGTAGCAAATCTGAATGTGCAGGTCCAGCTCGGTTCACTGAACCTCTACTATTTACCAGCCAGGTTGCTTGTGCTAAATGTTTTTCCCAGTTTTTCAAAGATCCACCCCCCATGGCTTTAAGAGTGGTCTTCAACAAACCGTTGTAGCGTTCAATCTTCCCTGAAGCTGGTGCGTAGTAGGGAATATGGAATATCCACTCAATACCATGCTCTTTTGCCCAGTTCTTTACAAGGTTGTTCTTGAAATGAGTTCCGTTGTCTGACTCAATCCTCTCTGGAGTTCCGTGTCTCCACAGTATCTGTCTCTCCAGACTGAGAATGGTGTTGCGTGCAGTTGCATGTGGAACTGGATAAGTTTCCAACCATCCAGTGTTTGCCTCTACCATAGTAAGCACGTATTGCTTACCAGAACGAGAACGTGGTAGAGTGATGTAGTCAATCTGCCAAGCTTCACCATACTTGTACTTGGACCATCGGTCACCATACCACAAGGGCTTAAGTCGTTTTGCCTGCTTAATAGCAGCACAAATGTCACAGTCATGGATGACTTGTGTGATAGCATCCATGGAAATGTCTATGGATCTGTCACGAGCCCATTGGTATGTTGCGTCTCTGCCTTGATGTCCTGACGAATCGTGAGCCCACCGAGCTCAGAATATCTCACCTCGGTGTTTCCAGTCGAGATCAAGGAGATCAAGATTAGAGTCCATGTCTACTTGAGAAACTCTTGCAGCTAGATCTGCCTGATGGTCGTGTTGCTGTTCCTCAGTAGCTTTGCTCTTAGGAATGTGAGCATCAATGTGTCTCACTTTCACTGGAATTCTCTCGATTCGATCAGCAATATCCTGCCATAGGTTGGCTGCCCAAATGGGTTTTCCTTTCCTCTGCCAACCACTCTTCTTCCAGTTCTTTAGCCAACCCCATAGAGCATTGGCTACCATCCATGAGTCGGTGTAGAGATAAAGCTTTGGCCATCTCTCACGTTCAGCTACGTCGAGCTAGCTGGACAGCTTTTACCTCTGCGAACTGACTGGATTCTCCTTCTCCATCTTTCGCCTCTGCAACTCGGCGTGTTGGACTCCACACTGCAGACTTCCACCTTCGCTTGTTTCCAACAAGACGACAGGAACCGTCTGTGAACAAAGCATATTTCTTCTCATCATCAGAAAGGTCATTGTAAGGAGGAGCTTCTTCAGCACGAGTTACTTTCTCCTCTGGAGGTTTAGCACAGTTGATACCTTCAGGCCAACTTGAGATCACCTCCACTAGACCAGGTCTTTCAAGATTTCCCATTCGAGCTCTCTGTGTTATCAGAGCCATCCACTTAGACCATGTGGAGTCTGTGGCATGATGTGGTGTGGAACCTTTGCCTTTGAACATCCAATTCAAAACTGGTAATCTGGGAGCTAGAAGAAGTTGTGATTCAGTTCCAATCACTTCAGAAGATGCTTTCACTCCTTCATAGGCAGCTAGAATTTCCTTCTCTGTTGGAGTATAATTAGCCTCTGAACCTCTGTAACCTCGACTCCAGAAACCAAGAGGTCGTCCACATGTCTCACCTGGAGCTTTTTGCCACAAGCACCAGGTTGGACCATTGTCACTTGCAGCCGTGTACAAAATGTTCTTAATGTCTGGACCATCTCGGACAGGTCCCAGACCCATTGCTTGAATTACCTCTTGCTTTATCTGGTCAAAGGCTGCTTGTTGTTCAGGTCCCCAGTGGAAATGGTTTCTCTTTCGAGTCACATCATACAGAGGTTTCACAATCTGACTGTATCCAGGAATGTGCAGTCTCCAAAATCCCACTATCCCCAAGAAACGTAGGGTCTCTTGCTTGTTTGTGGGATTTGCCATGGTAGAGACTCTATTTACCACATCCACTGGAATGTGTCTGCGTCCATCCTGCCATCGCACTCCCAGAAACTGAATCTCTGTGGTAGGTCCTTTCACCTTGTCTCGTTTGATGGCAAAACCTGCATTCAGAAGAATGTCAATGATTTTGTTACCTTTCTCGAAGACTTCCTCAGCAGTTTTACCCCAGACGATGATATCATCGATGAACTGGATGTGTTCTGGAGCACCGCCTTTCTCCAGAGCATCGTGGATCACTGCATGACAGATGCTTGAGCTGTGGATCCAGCCCATTGGCAGCCTGTTGAAAGTGTACGGGATTCCTCTCCAGGTGAAAGCAAACTGAGGCCTGCATTCCTCTGCTATGGGAATAGAGAAAAATGCATTAGCAATGTCTATGGTAGCATACCATTTGGCCTCTTTGGATTCCAGCTCATACTGTAGCTCCATCATGTCTGGTACTGCTGCACTCATAGGTGGTGTCACTTCATTCAGGGCTCGGTAGTCTACTGTCAGACGCCAGTCTCCATTCTGCTTCCGCACAGGCCACAGTGGACTGTTGAAAGGTGAATGAGTTTTGCTGACGACTTTCTGACTCTCCAACTGACAAATCAGATTCTGAATGGGCAACAAAGAGTCACGGTTGGTTCTGTATTGTCTGTGATGCACAGTCTGAGAAGCAACCGGCAATTTAATGTCCTGTATCTTATGTTGTCCCACAACTGCAGATTCATCAGAAAGCTCAGGTCTGGCAGATATCTTCAATTTTTGTCCATCAATTTCTATTGAAGCTACTCCAAAAGCCCATTTGTAACCTCTAGGGTCTTTGAAACGCCCTTCTCTCACAAAATCAATTCCCAAAATACAAGGTGCATCAGGTCCGGTCACAACTGTATGCTTCCTCCATTGCTTACCAGTTAAACTTATATTAACCTCTACCTTACTCAACTCTTGAGATCCACCAGTGACTCCCAGAATAGTTATAGACTCTGATCCCTGATAATTTGATGGTATTATGGTGCACTGAGCTCCTGTGTCAACCAAGGCCCTGTACTTCGAAATTGTGAAGTGCCAGGCCACTGGATGTACACATCCCAATAGATTCTATTATCTCTGTTATCCCTCTCTCCCCCTGGCGCGGGAGGCAGGGCACCCCTAGTTATGGGGAACATGCGCACATGTGCATTGCACATAGTTTGCAGGGTTATAACTTTGCATGTTGTAACTGGAGCCACTGTTGGAGCCATAAGAGTCGTTCTGGGGAACTGTGGAAGTAACAGCTACCCTTCTGGTATTGCTACCTTGGGTTCTGCCACTTTGCAATTCCCTCAGTCTCCTGAAAAGATTAGAAGTTGGTTGGCCATCCCAGCGGTTCATGTTCTCACCAAACTGATCACGCAGAGTTATCCAAATAGTTCTACGTGATTGCCTTGGTGGTCTGTTTTGGAATGACCTGTTTTGGAATGACCTCCTTGGAGGACGTGTATTCCTCACAGATGAAACTTGTATCCACCTGGAGGAAGAATTGAAATTATCCCTTTGTGCCAATTGGGATATGGAATTTCTAAATTCATCTTTTAACTCTCTCATGCAATTCTCAATTTTTCCAGACAGAGTTTCAATGGCTGAAACCAAAGAACCACGTGTCATGCTATCCTCCAATTGTCTCATTTGATCACTGAATTGGCCAACCGTGGGAGAAGCTCCACCATAACTTCTTGACACAATTCTGCTTGCCAGAACATTTGCATAATTGGAAGGAGCAAGTTTGATGATCTTTTTTGCAAGACCAATACCCACAGGAATGTCATCAGGATTCAGAGTTTCATGTTCACCATAGAGTAGCTCTCTAACAGCAAATTCTCTCAAGCGCTTAATTCCCTCATCTATGGTAGTCCAGGGTTTAGGATTCCATGGAAGATCATCTCGGGAAGGGTATCTCAGGGCAACCGCCATTAAAAGGCGTATCCAGAGATTAACCTTACCGAGAGCACTGCCTAGATGTCTGTGGTGGGTTGGAAGGGGTAAGGCTAAGAAGCCTCTTCCCTCCCCCCTGTAAGGTAAAAGGGAAAGAAAAATTGAAGGGAAAGGAAAAAAAAACTCACCAGCTGAATTAGCAAAGCAGTGGAGCTATATTTACAAAGCAGTGTAGGATTTTGCAAGGGAATATTTACAAATTTACAATATCTACAATATATACAAAGATATACAACAGAGTAACACAGAAATGAGAGTAACCCCCTCGTCCAGGATTCCCCACCTCCGCTCTCCCTCTCTTCCCCCTTCCCCAGAGTAGTTCGGAAAAGAGGAGAAAGAGAAAGAAAGAAGTTAAAAGCAGTTTGTGTTAATTAGAAGGGAGTTGATACGGACTCTATCAAGCCTTCAAGGCCAAGTCTTGGCAGAAAGCCCAGCACAGAGATAGTTGCCCAAAGGAAAGGCGGAAGCAAGACTGACCGAGAAGTGCTGGAAATGCCCATTTTCACTCCCAGTTCAGAGGGTGCTTCCTCCCACCAGACCAATGAAAATTAGTTTAGACTATTCCTTCCGTTTACCAACTTCCGTCCACCATATTCCCTTTCTTAAGGGGACACCGTCAACCGGCCACAGTCCACCCCTTCTAAACAATTTCACTGTATCACAGTATCTCAGTATCACTTAGGTTGGAAAGGACCTCGGGGATCATCGAGTCCAACCTATCAACACAGACCCCATGCCTAGACCATGGCACCAAGTGCCACGTCCAATCTCCCCTTGAACGCCTCCAGGGTCGATGACTCAACCACCTCCCTGGGCAACCCGTTCCAATGCCGAATGACTCGCTCGGTGAAGAACTTCCTCCTCACCTCGAGTCTGAACTTCCCCTGGCGCAGCCTGAGACTGTGTCCCCTCGTTCTGGTGCTGGCTGCCTGGGAGAAGAGGCCAACCCCCTCCTGGCTACAACCACCCTTCAGGTAGCTGTAGAGGGCAATGAGGTCACCCCTGAGCCTCCTCTTCTCCAGGCTAAACAATCCCAGCTCCCTCAGCCTCTCCTCATAGGGCTTGTGTTCAAGGCCTCTCCCCAGCCTTGTTGCCCTTCTCTGGACACGCTCAAGTGTTTCGATGTCCTTCTTAAATTGAGGGGCCCAGAACTGGACACAGTACTCTAGGTGCGGCCTAACCAAAGCAGAGTACAGGGGCACTATGACCTCCCTGCTCCTGCTGGCCACACTATTCCTAATGCAGGCCAGGATGCCATTGGCCCTCCTGGCCACCTGGGCACACTGCTGGCTCATATTCAGGTGGCTGTCGATCAGCACACCCAGGTCCCTCTCTGTTTGGGAGCTCTCCAGCCACTCTGACCCCAGCCTGTAGCTCTGCATGGGATTGCCATAGCCAAAGTGCAGCACTCTGCACTTGGACTTGTTGAATGACATCCCATTGGACTCTGCCCATCTGTCCAGTTGGTCGAGGTCCCTCTGCAGAGCCTTTCTACCCTCTAACTGACTAACATCTGCCCTAACTTTGTGTCATCTGCAAACTTGCTGATGACTGACTCTACTCCTTCATCCAGATCATCAATGAATATGTTGAAGAGGACAGGGCCCAGCACTGATCCCTGGGGGACACCACTGGTGACTGGCCTCCAGCTGGATGTGGCACCGTTCACTACCACTCTCTGGGCCTGACCCTCCAGCCAGTTCTAACCCAGTACAGAGTGTAATGGTCCAATCCACGGGCTGACAGCTTAGTCAGCAGTTTGCTGTGGGGGACGGTGTCAAAGGCCTTGCTGAAGTCTAGGTAGACCACATCCACAGGCCTCCCCATCATCCACCAGACGGGTCACCTGATCATAGAAAGAGATCAGGTTGGAGAGGCAGGATCTGCCTTTCCTGAATCCATGTTGGCTGGACCTGAGCCCTTGGCCATCCTTCAGGTGCGCAGTTATTGCCGCCAGGATAATCTGCTCCATCACTTTCCCTGGCACTGAGGTCAGGCTGACCGGCCTGTAGTTTCCAGGTTCCTCCATCCGACCCTTCTTGTGGATGGGGACCACGTTAGCCAGTTTCCAGTCATCTGGGACCTCACCTGTGAGCCAGGACTGGAGGAAAATGATGGAGAGTGGCCTAGCTAGCACATCTGCCAACTCTCTCAGCACCCTAGGATGGATCCCATCCGGTCCCATGGACTTGTGAATATCCAAGTGGCTCAGCAGGTCCCGAACTAACTCCTCATGGATTTCCGGGGCATTATACTGCTCGCCGACCCCATCGCCCAGCTCCGGAGGCCACTCGTCCTGAACTCCTGCCTTGCTGTTAAAAATTGAGGCAAAGAATGTGTTCAGGACCTCAGCTTTCTCCTCATCCTCAGTCGTGTTCCCCTCCAGGTCCACTAGGGAGTGCAGGTTCTTCCTGCCCCTCTTCTTATTGTTAATATATTTATAAAAATGCTTTTTATTGTCTTTGACAGAGGTGGCCAGCTTCAGTTCCTGCTGGGCCTTAGCCTCCCTAATTTTATTCCTACATAATCTAACAGCTTCCTTGAACATACCTCGAGAAGCCTTCCCCTCCTTCCAAAGGTGATACGGCCTCCTCTTCCCCCTTAAATCCACCAGGAGCTGCTAGCTCATCCAGGCTGGTCGCCTTCCCCGCCGGCTTGCCTTCCGGCACGTAGGAACCGCCAATTCCTGTGCCTTCAAGAGCTCCTGTTTGAAGTAGATCCAACCCTCCTGAACCCCTTGGTTCATGAGGGCTGGTACCAGGGACTTTACAAACAAGTTTCTTAAATAGGCTGAAGTTCGCCCTTCGGAAGTCAAGGTGAAGGTTCTGTTGGTGGTCCTCCCTATCTCCCTGCATATTGAAAACTTCACTATCTCGTGGTCACTGCACCTAGGCAGCCTCCACGATCACGTCTCCCACCAGCCCTTCCCTATTGGAGAACAGCAGGTCAAGCAGAGCCTGTCCCCTGGTAGGCTCGCAACAGCTGTGTCAGGGAAGCAGTCCTCCATTCGCTCCAGGAATCTTCTGGACTGCCTCCTCCTGCTGAATTAAGTTCCCAGCAGATATCTGGGAGGTTGAAGTCACCAACAAGGCCAGCAGAGTGGACCACCCTGTATCTCAGCAGAGGAAAGAGGTAGGGCTAAATTCTAAGGATGATTTTGAATGCCTCCAGAAGTTAGATCAGATGGCAAATGCAATTTGGTGCTAGGCTTTTCCCTTTAGGTTTTACCCCAAGAATGTTTTGAAGTGCTGTATGCAGCTGTAGAGCATCTATCTCAGCAAAATAGGGCTGAATTCAAATACTCATTTTGACTGCCTCCCGAAGTTAGATCAGATGGCAAATGTAATTTGGTGCTAGGCCTTTCCCTTCAGGTTTTACCCCCAACAATGTTTTCATTAGTTTCGATCACTCTCGAAATCAAGCATTTTACAGCAGGGTTGACCAAGAGGAAAGAGGTAGGGAAGAATTCTAAGGATCATTTGACTGTCTCAGAAGTTAGATCAGATGGCAAATGCAATTTGGTGCTAGGCTTTTCCTAGTTGACTCAGGGCTCTCAGGGTTCGTGCACCGTAGATTCCTCGTTGATTCTTCTTTTGGGCGCAATGTAGCTGTACAACAGTTCAGTTAACCTCTTTCAGCTAAAGTTAAATTTCTTTGTGGAATACACTGAATTTCACCATTCTCTTGCATTACCCAATAAGTGTGACCCGGACCTTCAGCTGAAACCACCCCTCGGACAGGTTTAGCCTCTCCTGAGGTGAAAATACCCAAACAGTTTTACCTAACAGATTCTTTTCTCTAACAACAGGAACTCTATCACCTTCCACTTTCCGTAGCAAATCTGAATGTGCAGGTCCAGCTCAGTTCACTGAACCTCTACTATTTACCAGCCAGGTTGCTTGTGCTAAATGTTTTCCCAGTTTTTCAAAGATCCACCCCCATGGCTTTAAGAGTGGTCTTCAACAAACCGTTGTAGCGTTCAATCTTCCCTGAAGCTGGTGCATAGTAGGGAATGTGGAATATCCACTCAATACTGTGCTCTTTGGCCCAGTTCTTTACAAGGTTGTTCTTGAAATGAGTTCCGTTGTCTGACTCAATCCTCTCTGGAGTTCCGTGTCTCCACAGGATCTGTCTCTCCAGACCGAGAATGGTGTGCGTGCAGTTGCATGTGGAACTGGATAAGTTTCCAACCATCCAGTGTTTGCCTCTACCATAGTAAGCACGTATTGCTTACCAGAACGAACGTGGTAGAGTGATGTAGTCAATCTGCCAAGCTTCACCGTACTTGTACTTGGACCATCTGTCACCATACCACAAGGGCTTAAGTCGTTTTGCCTGCTTAATAGCAGCACAAATGTCACAGTCATGGATGACTTGCGTGATAGCATCCATGGAAATGTCTATGGATCTGTCACGAGCCCATTGGTATGTCGCATCTCTGCCTTGATGACCTGACGAAGCGTGAGCCCACCGAGCTAAGAATATCTCACCTCGGTGTTTCCAGTCGAGATCAAGATTAGAGTCCATGTCTACTTGAGAAACTCTTGCAGCTAGATCTGCCTGATGGTTGTGTTGCTGTTCCTCAGTAGCTTTGCTCTTAGGAATGTGAGCATAGATGTGTCTCACTTTCACTGGAATTCTCTCGATTCGATCAGCAATATCCTGCCATAGGTTGGCTGCCCAAATGGGTTTTCCTTTCCTCTGCCAACCACTCTTCTTCCAGTTCTTTAGCCAACCCCATAGAGCATTGGCTACCATCCATGAGTCGGTGTAGAGATAAAGCTTTGGCCATCTCTCACGTTCAGCTACGTCGAGAGCTAGCTGGACAGCTTTTACCTCTGCGAACTGACTGGATTCTCCTTCTCCATCTTTCGCCTCTGCAACTCGGCGTGTTGGACTCCACACTGCAGACTTCCACCTTCGCTTGTTTCCAACAAGACGACAGGAACCGTCTGTGAACAAAGCATATTTCTTTTCATCATCAGAAAGGTCATTTAAGGAGGAGCTTCCTCAGCACGAGTTACTTTCTCCTCTGGAGGTTTAGCACAGTTGATACCTTCAGGCCAACTTGAGATCACCTCCACTAGACCAGGTCTTTCAAGATTTCCCATTCGAGCTCTCTGTGTTATCAGAGCCATCCACTTAGACCATGTGGAGTCTGTGGCATGATGTGGTGTGGAACCTTTGCCTTTGAACATCCAATTCAAAACTGGTAATCTGGGAGCTAAGAGAAGTTGTGATTCAGTTCCAATCACTTCAGAAGATGCTTTTACTCCTTCATAGGCAGCTAGAATTTCCTTCTCTGTTGGAGTATAGTTAGCCTCTGAACCTCTGTAACCTCGACTCCAGAAACCAAGAGGTCGTCCACGTGTCTCACCTGGAGCTTTTGCCACAAGCACCAGGTTGGACCATTGTCACTTGCAGCCGTGTACAAAATGTTCTTAATGTCTGGACCATCTCGGACAGGTCCCAGACCCATTGCTTGAACTACCTCTTGCTTTATCTGGTCAAAGGCTGCTTGTTGTTCAGGTCCCCAGTGGAAATGGTTTCTCTTTCGAGTCACATCATACAGAGGTTTCACAATCTGACTGTATCCAGGAATGTGCAGTCTCCAAAATCCCACTATCCCCAAGAAACGTAGGGTCTCTTGCTTGTTTGTGGGACTTGTCATGGTAGAGACTCTATTTACCACATCCACTGGAATGTGTCGGTGTCCATCCTGCCATCGCACTCCCAGAAACTGAATTTCTGTGGTAGGTCCTTTCACCTTGTCTCGTTTGATGGCAAAACCTGCATTCAGAAGAATATCAATGACTTTGTTACCTTTCTCGAAGACTTCCTCAGCAGTTTTACCCCAGACAATGATATCACCGATGAACTGGATGTGTTCTGGAGCACCGCCTTTCTCCAGAGCATCGTGGATCACTGCATGACAGATGCTTGAGCTGTGGATCCAGCCCATTGGCAGCCTGTTGAAAGTGTACGGGATTCCTCTCCAGGTGAAAGCAAACTGAGGCCTGCATTCCTCTGCTATGGGAATAGAGAAAAATGCATTAGCAATGTCTATGGTAGCATACCATTTGGCCTCTTTGGATTCCAGCTCATACTGTCGTTCCATCATGTCTGGTACTGCTGCACTCATAGGTGGTGTCACTTCATTCAGGGCTCGGTAGTCTACTGTCAGACGCCAGTCTCCATTCTGCTTCCGCACAGGCCACAGTGGACTGTTGAAAGGGGAATGAGTTTTGCTGACGACTTTCTGACTCTCCAACTGACGAATCAGATTCTGAATGGGCAACAAAGAGTCACGGTTGGTTCTGTATTGTCTGTGATGCACAGTCTGAGAAGCAACCGGCAATTTAATGTCCTGTATCTTATGTTGTCCCACAACTGCAGATTCATCAGAAAGTTCAGGTGTAGCAGATAGCTTCAATTTCTGTCCATCAATTTCTATTGAAGCTACTCCAAAAGCCCATTTGTAACCTCTAGGGTCTTTTAAACGCCCTTCTCTCAGAAAATCAATTCCCAAAATACAAGGTGCATCAGGTCCGGTCACAATTGTATGCTTCCTCCATTGTTTACCAGTTAAACTTATATTAACCTCTACCTTACTTAACTGTTGAGATCCACCAGTGACTCCCAGAATAGTTATAGACTCTGATCCCTGATAATTTGATGGTATTATGGTGCACTGAGCTCCTGTGTCAACCAAGGCCCTGTACTTCCGAAATTGTGAAGTGCCAGGCCACTGGATGTACACATCCCAATAGATTCTATTATCTCTGTTATCCCTCTCTCCCCCTGGCGGGAGGCAGGGCACCTAGTTATGGGGAACATGCGCACATGTGCATTGCACATAGTTTGCAGGGTTATAGCTTTGCATGTTATAACTGGAGCCACTGTTGGAACCATAAGAGTCATTCTGGGGAACTGTGGAAGTAACAGCTACCCTTCTGGTATTGCTACCTCGGGTTCTGCCACTTTGCAATTCCCTCAGTCTCCTAAAAAGATTAGAAGTTGGTTGGCCATCCCAGCGGTTCATGTTCTCACCAAACTGATCACGCAGAGTTATCCAAATAGTTCTACGTGATTGCCTTGGTGGTCTGTTTTGGAACGACCTGTTTTGGAATGACCTGTTTTGGAATGACCTCCTTGGAGGACGTGTATTCCTCACAGATGAAACTTGTACCCACCTGGAGGAAGAATTGAAATTATCCCTTTGTGCCAATTGGGATATGGAATTTCTAAATTCATCTTTTAACTCTCTCATGCAATTCTCAATTTTTCCAGACAGAGTTTCAATGGCTGAAACCAAAGAACCACGTGTCATGCTATCCTCCAATTGTCTCATTTGATCACTGAATTGGCCAACCGTAGGAGAAGCTCCACCATAACTTCTTGACACAATTCTGCTTGCCAGAATGTTTGCATAATTAGAAGGAGCAAGTTTGATGATCTTTTAGCAAGACCAATACCCACAGGAATGTCATCAGGATTCAGAGTTTCATGTTCACCATAGAGTAGCTCTCTAACAGCAAATTCTCTCAAGCGCTTAATTCCCTCATCTATGGTAGTCCAGGGTTTAGGATTCCATGGAAGATCATCTCGGGAAGGGTATCTCAGGGCAACCGCCATTAAAAGGCGTATCCAGAGACTAACCTTACCGAGAGCTCTGCCTAGATGTCTATCTATTCCATTGTCCCTTGAGAGAGTTCCTAACTGAGCTGCTGACTTGTCTCCAACTGTTAGAGCTGGAGCACCTGTATCATAACACCTACTAAGCCAAGCTAGAACTGGTTCGTTATCTGCCCTGGTGAAATCTTTACGGACATTGTGCAATTCCTCCCGTGGAGAAGAACATTCCAAAATATCATCTTCCTCCTCGTCTCCCTGAAGTCTTTGCCCATATAATCCTGCTGTCATTCTCCTAAGGATCTCTTTAAGCTGAGAACCACCTTTGCCAGCTGCTTTCCTAGCTTCATCTGTGTCCTGCTTTGATCTCACTAGGTTAGCTAGATCTTTAAAACAAACCTTCTCTTCCTCCTGAGCAGGATCTCTTAGAGTAGAGGGCCCCTCACCAGGATCAGTCTCCAGCTCCTCTTCTTCTCCATCTTTGGCCTTTGCACCTCTAGTCTTTAAAGGAGCCACCTTAACTGGAGCTGTGTTTGAATTTACAGCCACCTTAATGGAAGCTGACAGGTCCTGAGATAAATCAGCTGCTGGGGCAGTGACTTCCGGTCCCACCGAGGGATTGGACGGAAGTGACGTTGCTCCATTAATGGCCGATGGAGAAGAAGAAGAAGAAGAAGAAGAAGAAGGAGTAGGAGCCATGTTGATACCAGCTGCCGCCTTTGGCAGCTTGCTAGAATCAGCAAAGTCATTTAGAGCTGCTTTACCAATTGACTTTTTAGCCTTCTTTTTAACTGACACAGGTTCTCCACAGTCCTCGTCACTAGATGACTCTGGGACTGATCCAGAGACACGACGTTTTCTTTTTGATCTAGTTTTAATAACAAAACAAGCTCTGGACACCTTCCTCTCTCGCCACAGAGAGAACAGCAAATATGCAATCACCATCACCAGCAACAGATTTATACACATCAAATAAATCACCTTTGGATCCCAGGCATCACTTAAAGTTACTCTCTCCTCAGGCGGAATCTTAAAACCCTTTATCTCAATTGGGAGAGTGGTGGAGGTAACATTCCTGTATCTCACTGGCCATAGGAAATTAATACATTTTCCATACCATAATTTAACTCTATACATAACCCACATATAAATTGTCCGCACCAAATATTTAGCCAAGTAATCCAAAAGCAAACCCAAACAATATCTGTAAACCAGAGCCACAAAAATTGAAATGAACAATCGCTCCACAAACCACAAGACCTTCATGTTTGCTAATTCAGCTGGAAAACACTAAATCAATCAAGTAATAAATTAAACTAATTATCTGCCGCACGTTGGGTACGCCAATAAAAAAAAATGTGGTGGGTTGGAAGGGGTAAGGCTAAGAAGCCTCTTCCCTCCCCCCTGTAAGGTAAAAGGGAAAGAAAAATTGAAGGGAAAGGAAAAAAAAACTCACCAGCTGAATTAGCAAAGCAGTGGAGCTATATTTACAAAGCAGTGTAGGATTTTCAGGGGAATATTTACAAATTTACAATATCTACAATATATACAAAGATATACAACAGAGTAACACAGAAATGAGAGTAACCCCCCTCCTCCGAGGGGATTCCCCACCTCCGCTCTCCCCTCTCTTCCCCCCCTTCCCCAGAGTAGTTCGGAAAAGAGGGAGAAAGAGAAAAGAAAGAAGTTAAAAGCAGTTTGTGTTAATTAGAAGGGAGTTGATACCGGACTCCTATCAAGCCTTCAAGGCCGAAGTCTTGGCAGAAAGCCCAGCACAGAGATAGTTGCCCAAAGGAAAGGCGGAAGCAAGACTGACCGAGAAGTGCTGGAAATGCCCATTTTCACTCCCAGTTCAGAGGGTGCTTCCTCCCACCTGACCAATGAAAATTAGTTTAGACTATTCCTTCCGTTTACCAACTTCCGTCCACCATATTCCCTTTCTTCAGGGGACACAGTCAACCGGCCACAATGTCTATCTATTCCATTGTCCCTTGAGAGAGTTCCTAACTGAGCTGCTGACTTGTCTCCAACTGTTAGAGCTGGAGCACCTGTATCATAACACCTACTAAGCCAAGCTAGAACTGGCTCCTTATCTGCCCTGGTGAAATCTTTACGGACATTTCGCAATTCCTCCCGTGGAGAAGAACACTCCAAAATATCATCTTCACCTTCGTCTCCCTGAATTCTTTGCCCATACAATCCTGCTGTCATTCTCCTAAGGATCTCTTTAAGCTGAGAACCACCTTTGCCAGCTGCTTTCCTAGCTTCATCTGTATCCTGCTTTGATCTCACTAGGTTAGCTAGATCTTTAAAACAAACCTTCTCTTCCTCCTGAGCAGGATCTCTTAGAGTAGAGGGCCCCTCACCAGGATCAGTCTCCAGCTCCTCTTCTTCTCCATCTTTGGTCTTTGCACCTCTAGTCTTTAAAGGAGCCACCTTAACTGGAGCTGTGTTTGAATTTACAGCCACCTTAATGGAAGCTGACAGGCCCTGAGATAAATCAGCTGCTGGGCCAGTGACTTCCGGTCCCACCGAGGGAGTAGGCGGAAGTGACGTTGCTCCGTTAATGGCCGACGGAGAAGAAGAAGAAGGAGAAGGAGTGGGAGCCATGTTGATACCAGCTGCCGCCTTTGGCAGCTTGCTAGAATCAGCAAAGTCATTTAGAGCTGCTTTACCAATTAACTTTTTAGCCTTCTTTTTGACTGACACAGGTTCTCCACAGTCCTCGTCACTAGATGACTCTGGGAGTGATCTCGAGCCACGGCGTTTTCTTTTTGATCTAGTTTTAATAACAAAACAAGCTCTGGACACCTTTTTCTCTCGCCACAAGGAATACAGAGAAAACACATTAGTTATCACCAGCAGCAGAATTATACACATCACATAAATCACCTTTAGGTCCCAGGCATCACCTAAAGTTACTCTCTCCTCAGGCGGAATCTTAAAACCCTTTATCTCAATTGGGAGAGTGGTGGAGGTAACATTCCTGTATCTCACTGGCCATAGGAAATTAATACATTTTCCATACCATAATTTAACTCTATACATAACCCACATATAAATTGTCCGCACCAAATATTTACCCAGGTAATCCAAAATCAAACCCAAACAATATCTGTAAACCAGAGCACCAAAAATTGAAAAGAATAATCGCTCCACAAACCACATGACCTTCATGTTTGCTAATTCAGCTAGAAAACACTAAATCAATCAAGTAATAAATTAAACTAATTATCTGCCGCACTTTGGGTACGCCAATAAAAAAATGTGGTGGGTGGAAGGGTAAAGCCAAGAAGCCTCCTCCCCTCCCCCTTGTAAGGTAAAAGGGAAAAGAAAAATTGAAGGGAAAGGAAAAAAAACTCACCAGCTGAATTAGCAAAGCAGTGGAGCTATATTTACAAAGCAGTGTAGGGTTTTGCAGGGGAATATTTACAAATTTACAATATCTACAATATATACAAAGATATACAACAGAGTAACACAGAAATGAGAGTAACCCTCCTCGGCAGAGGGGATTCCCCACCTCCGCTCTCCCCTCTCTTCCCCCCTTTCCCCAGAATAGTTCGGAAAAGAGGGAGAAAGAGAAAGAAGAAGTTAAAAGCAGTTTGTGTTAATTTGAAGCAGTTAATACAGGCTTGGCTTTTCTTATCTTCAAGGCCGAAGTCTTGGCAGAAAGCCCAGCACAGAGATAGTTGCCCAAAGGAAAGGCGGAAGCAAGACTGACCGAGAAGTGCTGGAAATGCTCATTTCCACTCCCGTTCAGAAGGTGCTTCCTCCCACCTGACCAATGAAAATTAGTTTAGACTATTCCTTCCGTTTACCAACTTCCGTCCACCATATTCCCTTTCTTAAGGGGACACCGTCAACCGGCCACAGATGGCCAATGCAATTTGGTGCTAGGCCTTTCCCTTTAGGTGTTACCCCAACAATGTTTTCATTAGTTTCGCTCACTCTCGAAATCAAGTATTTTAAAGCAGGTTGGAGCACCTTGCATCTCAGCAGAGGAAAGATGTAGGGAAGAATTCTAAGGATAATTTTGACTGCCTCCAGAGGTTGGATCTGATGGCCAATGCAATTTGGTGCTAGGCCTTTCCCTTTAGGTTTTACCCCAACAATGTTTTCATTAGTTTCGCTCACTCTCGAAATCAAACATTTTACAACAGGTTGGAGCACCCTGTAACTCAGCACAGGAATAAGGTAGGGAAGAATTCAAATACTCATTTTGACTGCCTCCAGAAGTTAGATCAGATGGCCAATGCAATTTGGTGCTAGGCCTTTCCCTTTAGGTTTTACCCCAACAATGTTTTCATTAGTTTCTCTCACTCTCAAAATCAAGCATTTTACAGCAGGGTGGACCACCCAGTATCTCTGCAGAGGAAAGAGGTATTGAAGAATTCAAATACTCATTTTGACTGTCTCCAGAAGTTAGATCAGATGGCCAATGCAATTTGGTGCTAGGTCTTTCCCTTTAGGTTTTACCCTAACAATGTTTTCATTAGTTTCGCTCACTCTCGAAATCAAGCATTTTACAGCAGGCTGGACCACCCTGTATCTCTGCAGAGGAAAGAGGTATTGAAGAATTCTAAGGATCACTTTGACTGCCTCCAGAAGTTAGATCAGATGGCCAATGCAATTTGGTGCTAGGTCTTTCCCTTTAGGTTTTACCCCAACAATGTTTTCATTAGTTTCGATCACTCTCGAAATCAAGCATTTTACAGCAGGTTGGAGCACCTTTTATCTGAGCAGAGGAATAAGGTACGGAAGAATTCAAATACTCATTTTGACTGCCTCCAGAAGTTAGATCAGATGGCCAATGCAATTTGGTGCTAGGTCTTTCCCTTTAGGTTTAACCGAACTATGTTTTCATTAGTTTCGCTCACTCTCGAAATCAGGCAAATTACAGCAGGTTGGAGATCCCTGCATCTGAGCCGAGGAATAAGGTACGGAATAATTCAAATACTCATTTTGACTACCTCCAGAAGTTAGATCAGAAGGCCAATGCAATTTGGTGCTAGGCCTTTCCCTTTAGGTTTTACCCCAGCAATGTTTTCATTAGTTTCGATCACTCTCGAAATCAACCGTTTTACAGCAGGTTGGAGCACCTTTTATCTGAGTAGAGGAATAAGGTAGGGAAGAATTCAAATACTCATTTTGACTGCCTCCAGATGTTAGATCAGATGGCCAATGCAATTTGGTGCTAGGCCTTTCCCTTTAGGTTTTACCCCAACAATGTTTTCATTAGTTTCGCTCACTCTCGAAATCAAGCATTTTACAGCAGGTTGGAGCACCCTGTATCTCATCAGAGGAATAAGGTAGGGAAGAACTGAAATACTCATTTTGACTGCCTCCAGAAGTTAGATCAGATGGCCAATGAAATTTGGTGCTAGGCCTTTCCCTTTAGGTTTTACCCCAACAATGTTTTGATTAGTTTCGCTCACTCTCAAAATCAAGCATTTTACAGCAGGTTGGAGCACCTTGCATCTCAGCAGAGGAAAGAGGTAGGGAAGAATTCCAAGGATCATTTTGACTGTCTCCAAAAGATAGATCAGATGGCCAATGCAATTTGGTGCTAGGCCTTTCCCTTTAGGTTTTACCCCAACAATGTTTTCATTAGTTTCGCTCACTCTCGAAATCAAGCATTTTACAGCAGGTTGGACCACCCTCTATCTCAGCAGAGGAAAGAGGTAGGGAAGAATTCTAAGGATCTTTTTGACTGTCTCCAGAAGTTAGATCAGATGACCAATGCAATTTGGTGCTAGGCCTTTCCCTTTAGGTTTTAAACCAACAATGTTTTCATTAGTTTCGATCACTCTCGAAATCAAGCATTTTACAGCTGGTTGGAGCAACTTTTATCTGAGCAGAGGAATAAGGTAGGGAAGAATTCAAATACTCATTTTGACTGCCTCCAGAAGTTAGATCAGATGGCCAATGCAATTTGGTACTAGGCCTTTCCCTTTAGGTTTTACCCCAACAATGTTTTCATTAGTTTCGCTCATTCTCGAAATCAAGCATTTTACAGCAGGTTGGAGCACCTTCTATCTGGGCAGAGGAATAAGGTAGGGAAGAATTCAAATACTCATTTTGACTGCCTCCAGAAGTTAGATCAGATGGCCAATGCAATTTGGTGCTAGGCCTTTCCCTTTGGGTTTTACCCCAACAATGTTTTCATTAGTTTCGGTCACTCTTAAAATCAAGCATTTTACAGCAGGTTAGAGCACCTTGTATCTCAGCACAGGAATAAGGTAGGGAAGAATTCAAATACTCATTTTGACTGCCTCCAGAAGTTAGATCAGATGGCAAACGCAATTTGGTGCTAGGCCTTTCCCTTTAGGTTTTACCCCAACAATGTTTTCATTAGTTTCGGTCACTCTCAAAATGAAGCATTTTACAGCAGGTTGGAGCACCTTTTATCTGAGCAGAGGAATAAGGTAGGGAAGAATTCAAATACTCATTTTGGCTGCCTCCAGAAGTTAGATCAGATGGCAAATGCAATTTGGTGCTAGGCCTTTCCTTTAGGTTTTACCCCAACAATGTTTTCATTAGTTTCGCTCTCTCGAAATCAAGCATTTTACAGCAGGTTGGAGCACCCTGTATCTCAGCAGAGGAAAGAGGTAGGGAAGAATTCAAATACTCATTTTGACTGCCTCTAGAAGTTAGATCAGATGGCAAACGCAATTTGGTGCTAGGCCTTTCCCTTTAGGTTTTACCCCAACAATGTTTTCATTAGTTTCGATCACTTTCGAAATCAAGAATTTTACAGCAGGTTGGAGCACCTTGTATCTGAGCAGAGGAATAAGGTACGGAATAATTCAAATACTCATTTTGACTGCCTCCAGAAGTTAGATCAGATGGCCAATGCAATTTGTTACTAGGCCTTTCCCTTTAGGTTTTACCCCAACAATGTTTTCATTAGTTTCGATCACTCTCGAAATGAAGAATTTTACAGCGGGTTGGAGCACCTTTTATCTGAGCAGAGGAATAAGGTTCGGAAGAATTCAAATACTCATTTTGACTGCCTCCCGAAGTTAGATCAGATGGTAAATGCAATTTGGTGCTAGGCCTTTCCCTTTAGGTTTTAAACCAACAATGTTTTCATTAGTTTCGCTCACTCTCAAAATCAATGATTTTACAGCAGGTTGGAGCACCCTGTATCTCATCAAAGGAATAAGGTAGGGAAGAACTGAAATACTCATTTTGACTGCCTACAGAAGTTAGATCAGATGGCCAATGAAATTTGGTGCTAGGCCTTTCCCTTTAGGTTTTACCCCAACAATGTTTTGATTAGTTTCGCTCACTCTCGAAATCAAACATTTTACGGCATGTTGGAGCACCATGTGTCTCAGCAGAGGAATAAGGTAGGGAAGAATTCAAATACTCATTTTGGCTGCCTCCAGAAGTTGGATCAGATGGCCAATACAATTTGGTGCTAGGCCTTTCCCTTTAGGTTTTACCCCAACAATGTTTTCATTAGTTTCGCTCACTCTCGAAATGAAGCATTTTACAGCAGGTTGGACCACCCTGTATCTCAGCAGAAGAAAGATTTAGGGAAGAATTCTAAGGATCATTTTGACTATCTTCAGAAGTTAGATCAGATGGCCAATGAAATATGGTGCTAGGCCTTTCCCTTTAGGTTTTACCCCAACAATGTTTTCATTAGTTTCGATCACTCTCGAAATCAAGCATTTTACAGCAGGTTGGACCACCCTGTATCTCAGCAGAGGAAAGAGGTAGGGAAGATTTCTAAGGATCATTTTGACTGTCTCCAGAAGTTAGATCAGATGACCAATGCAATTTGGTGCTAGGCCTTTCCCTTTAGGTTTTACCCCAACAATGTTTTCATTAGTTTCGATCACTCTCGAAATCAACCATTTACACAGGTTGGAGCACCTTTTATCTGAGCAGAGGAATAAGGTAGGGAAGAATTCAAATACTCATTTTGACTGCCTCCAGATGTTAGATCAGATGGCCAATGCAATTTGGTGCTAGGCCTTTCCCTTTAGGTTTTACCCCAACAATGTTTTCATGAGTTTCGATCACTCTCGAAATCAAGCATTTTAAAGCAGGTTGGAGCACCTTGTATCTCAGCAGAAGAAAGAGGTAGGGAAGAATTCTAAGGATCATTTTGACTATCTTCAGAAGTTAGATAAGATGGCCAATGAAATATGGTGCTAGGCCTTTCCCTTTAGGTTTTACCCTAACAATATTTTCATTAGTTTCAATCACTCTCGACACCAAGCATTTTACAGCAGGTTGGAGCACCCTGTATCTCATCAGAGGAATAAGTTAGGGAAGAATTCAAATACTCATTTTGACTGCCTCCAGAAGTTAGATCAGATGGCCAATGAAATTTGGTGCTAGGCCTTTCCCTTTAGGTTTTACCCCAACACTGTTTTGATTAGTTTCGCTCACTCTCAAAATCAAGCATTTTACAGCAGGTTGGAGCACCTTGCATCTCAGCAGAGGAAAGAGGTAGGGAAGAATTCTAAGGATCATTTTGACTGTCTCCCGAAGTTAGATCAGATGGCCAATGCAATTTGGTGCTAGGCCTTTCCCTTTAGGTTTTACCCTAACAATATTTTCATTAGTTTCAATCACTCTCGACACCAAGCATTTTACAGCAGGTTGGTGCACCCTGTATCTCAGCACAGGGAAGAGATAGGGAAGAATTCTAAGGATCTTTTTGACTGTCTCCAGAAGTTAGATCAGATGACCAATGCAATTTGGTGCTAGGCCTTTCCCTTTAGGTTTTAAACCAACAATGTTTTCATTAGTTTCGATCACTCTCGAAATCAAGCATTTTACAGCTGGTTGGAGCAACTTTTATCTGAGCAGAGGAATAAGGTAGGGAAGAATTCAAATACTCATTTTGACTGCCTCCAGAAGTTAGATCAGATGGCCAATGCAATTTGGTACTAGGCCTTTCCCTTTAGGTTTTACCCCAACAATGTTTTCATTAGTTTCGCTCATTCTCGAAATCAAGCATTTTACAGCAGGTTGGAGCACCTTCTATCTGGGCAGAGGAATAAGGTAGGGAAGAATTCAAATACTCATTTTGACTGCCTCCAGAAGTTAGATCAGATGGCCAATGCAATTTGGTGCTAGGCCTTTCCCTTTGGGTTTTACCCCAACAATGTTTTCATTAGTTTCGATCACTCTTAAAATCAAGCATTTTACAGCAGGTTAGAGCACCTTGTATCTCAGCACAGGAATAAGGTAGGGAAGAATTCAAATACTCATTTTGACTGCCTCCAGAAGTTAGATCAGATGGCAAACGCAATTTGGTGCTAGGCCTTTCCCTTTAGGTTTTACCCCAACAATGTTTTCATTAGTTTCGGTCACTCTCAAAATCAAGCATTTTACAGCAGGTTGGAGCACCTTTTATCTGAGCAGAGGAATAAGGTAGGGAAGAATTCAAATACTCATTTTGGCTGCCTCCAGAAGTTAGATCAGATGGCAAATGCAATTTGGTGCTAGGCCTTTCCCTTTAGGTTTTACCCCAACAATGTTTTCATTAGTTTCGCTCTCTCTCGAAATCAAGCATTTTACAGCAGGTTGGAGCACCCTGTATCTCAGCAGAGGAAAGAGGTAGGGAAGAATTCAAATACTCATTTTGACTGCCTCTAGAAGTTAGATCAGATGGCAAACGCAATTTGGTGCTAGGCCTTTCCCTTTAGGTTTTACCCCAACAATGTTTTCATTAGTTTCGATCACTTTCGAAATCAAGAATTTTACAGCAGGTTGGAGCACCTTGTATCTGAGCAGAGGAATAAGGTACGGAATAATTCAAATACTCATTTTGACTGCCTCCAAGTTAGATCAGATGGCCAATGCAATTTGTTACTAGGCCTTTCCCTTTAGGTTTTACCCCAACAATGTTTTCATTAGTTTCGATCACTCTCGAAATGAAGAATTTTACAGCGGGTTGGAGCACCTTTTATCTGAGCAGAGGAATAAGGTTCGGAAGAATTCAAATACTCATTTTGACTGCCTCCAGAAGTTAGATCAGATGGTAAATGCAATTTGGTGCTAGGCCTTTCCCTTTAGGTTTTAAACCAACAATGTTTTCATTAGTTTCGCTCACTCTCAAAATCAATGATTTTACAGCAGGTTGGAGCACCCTGTATCTCATCAAAGGAATAAGGTAGGGAAGAACTGAAATACTCATTTTGACTGCCTCCAGAAGTTAGATCAGATGGCCAATGAAATTTGGTGCTAGGCCTTTCCCTTTAGGTTTTACCCCAACAATGTTTTGATTAGTTTCGCTCACTCTCGAAATCAAACATTTTACGGCATGTTGGAGCACCATGTGTCTCAGCAGAGGAATAAGGTAGGGAAGAATTCAAATACTCATTTTGACTGCCTCCAGAAGTTGGATCAGATGGCCAATACAATTTGGTGCTAGGCCTTTCCCTTTAGGTTTTACCCCAGCAATGTTTTCATTAGTTTCGCTCACTCTCGAAATGAAGCATTTTACCGCAGGTTGGACCACCCTGTATCTCAGCAGAAGAAAGATTTAGGGAAGAATTCTAAGGATCATTTTGACTATCTTCAGAAGTTAGATCAGATGGCCAATGAAATATGGTGCTAGGCCTTTCCCTTTAGGTTTTACCCCAACAATGTTTTCATTAGTTTCGATCACTCTCGAAATCAAGCATTTTACAGCAGGTTGGACCACCCTGTATCTCAGCAGAGGAAAGAGGTAGGGAAGATTTCTAATACTCATTTTGACTGTCTCCAGAAGTTAGATCAGATGACCAATGCAATTTGGTGCTAGGCCTTTCCCTTTAGGTTTTACCCCAACAATGTTTTCATTAGTTTCGATCACTCTCGAAATCAACCATTTTACAGCAGGTTGGAGCACCTTTTATCTGAGCAGAGGAATAAGGTAGGGAAGAATTCAAATACTCATTTTGACTGCCTCCAGATGTTAGATCAGATGGCCAATGCAATTTGGTGCTAGGCCTTTCCCTTTAGGTTTTACCCCAACAATGTTTTCATGAGTTTCGATCACTCTCGAAATCAAGCATTTTAAAGCAGGTTGGAGCACCTTGTATCTCAGCAGAAGAAAGAGGTAGGGAAGAATTCTAAGGATCATTTTGACTATCTTCAGAAGTTAGATAAGATGGCCAATGAAATATGGTGCTAGGCCTTTCCCTTTAGGTTTTAAACCAACAATGTTTTCATTAGTTTCGCTCACTCTCGAAATCAATGATTTTACAGCAGGTTGGAGCACCCTGTATCTCATCAGAGGAATAAGTTAGGGAAGAATTCAAATACTCATTTTGACTGCCTCCAGAAGTTAGATCAGATGGCCAATGAAATTTGGTGCTAGGCCTTTCCCTTTAGGTTTTACCCCAACACTGTTTTGATTAGTTTCGCTCACTCTCAAAATCAAGCATTTTACAGCAGGTTGGAGCACCTTGCATCTCAGCAGAGGAAAGAGGTAGGGAAGAATTCTAAGGATCATTTTGACTGTCTCCCGAAGTTAGATCAGATGGCCAATGCAATTTGGTGCTAGGCCTTTCCCTTTAGGTTTTACCTAACAATATTTTCATTAGTTTCAATCACTCTCGACACCAAGCATTTTACAGCAGGTTGGTGCACCCTGTATCTCAGCACAGGAAGAGATAGGGAAGAATTCTAAGGATAATTTTGACTGCCTCCAGAGGTTAGATCAGATGGCTAATGCAATTTGGTGCTAGGCCTTTCCCTTTAGGTTTTACCTTAACAATATTTTCATTAGTTTCGCTCACTCTCGAAATCAAACATTTTACGGCATGTTGGAGCACTATGTATCTCAGCAGAGGAATAAGGTAGGGAAGAATTCAAATACTCATTTTGACTGCCTCCAGAAGTTAGATCAGATGGCCAATACAATTTGGTGCGAGGCCTTTCCCTTTAGGTTTTACCCCAACAATGTTTTCATTAGTTTCGCTCACTCTCAAAATCAAGCATTTTACAGCAGGTTGGAGCACCTGTATCTCAGCAGAGGAATAAGGTAGGGAAGAATTGAAATACTCATTTTGACTGCCTCCAGAAGTTAGATCAGATGGCCAATGCAATTTGGTGCTAGGCCTTTCCCTTTAGGTTTTACCCCAACAATGTTTTCATTAGTTTCGCTCACTCTCAAAATCAAGCATTTTACAGCAGGTTGGACCACCCTGTATCTCAGCAGAAGAAACAGGTAGGGAAGAATTCTAAGGATCATTTTGACTGTCTTCAGAAGTTAGATCAGATGGCCAATGAAATATGGTGCTAGGCCTTTCCCTTTGGGTTTTACCCCAACAATGTTTTCATTAGTTTCAATCACTCTCGAAATCAAGCATTTTACAGCAGGTTGGAGCACCTTTTATCTGAGCAGAGGAATAAGGTAGGGAAGAATTCAAATACTCATTTTGACTGCCTCCAGAAGTTAGATGAGATGGCCAATGCAATTTGGTGCTAGGCCTTTCCCTTTAGGTTTTACCCCAACAATGTTTTCATTAGTTTCGATCACTCTCGAAATCAACCATTTTACAGCAGGTTGGAGCACCCTGTATCTGAGCAGAGGAATAAGGTAGGGAAGAATTGAAATACTCATTTTGACTGCCTGCAGAAGTTAGATCAGATGGCCAATGCAATTTGGTGCTAGGCCTTTCCCTTTAGGTTTTACCCCAACAATGTTTTGATTAGTTACGATCACTCTCAAAATCAAGCATTTTACAGCAGGGTGGTCCACCCTGTATCTCTGCAGAGGAAAGAGGTAGGGAAGAATTCAAATACTCATTTTGACGGCCTCCAGAGGTTAGATCATATGGCCAATGCAATTTGGTGCTAGGTCATTCCCTTTAGGTTTTACCCCAACAATGTTTTCATTAGTTTCGATCACTCTCGAAATCAAGCATTTTACAGCAGGTTGGAGCACTATGTATCTCAGCAGAGGAATAAGGTAGGGAAGAATTCAAATACTCATTTTGACTGCCTCCAGAAGTTAGATCAGATGGCCAATGCAATTTGGTGCTAGGCCTTTCCCTTTAGGTTTTACCCCAACAATGTTTTGATTAGTTTCGATCACTCTCAAAATCAAGCATTTTACAGCAGGGTGGACCACCCTGTATATCTGCAGAGGAAAGAGGTAGGGAAGAATTCTAAGGATCACTTTGACTGTCTTCAGAAGTTAGATCAGATGGCCAATGAAATATGGTGCTAGGCCTTTCCCTTTAGGTTTTACCCCTACAATGTTTTCATTAGTTTCGATCACTCTCGAAATCAAGCATTTTACAGCAGGTTGGAGCACCCTGTATCTCAGCAGACGAAAGAGGTAGGGAAGAATTCAAATACTCATTTTGACCGCCTCCAGAAGTCGGATCAGATGGCCAATGCAATTTGGTGCTAGGCCTTTCCCTTTAGGTTTTACCCCAACAAAGTTTTCATTAGTTTTGCTCATTCTCAAAATCAAGCATTTTACAGCAGGTTGGAGCACCCTGTATCTCAGCAGAGGAAAGAGGTAGGTAAGAATTCAAATACTCATTCTGACTGCCTCCAGAAGTTAAATCAGATGACAAACGCAATTTGGTGCTAGGCATTTCCCTTTAGGTTTTACCCCAACAAAGTTTTCATTAGTTTTGCTCACTCTCAAAATCAAGCATTTTACAGCAGGTTGGAGCACCCTGTATCTCAGCAGAGGAAAGAGGTAGGGAAGAATCCAAATAATCATTTTGACTGCCTCCAGAAGTTAGATCAGATGGCCAATGCAATTTGGTGCTAGGCCTTTCCCTTTAGGTTTTACCCCAACAATATTTTCATTAGTTTCGCTCACTCTCGGAATCAAGCATTTTACAGCAGGTTGGAGCACCTTTTATCTGAGCAGAGGAATAAGGTAGGGAATAATTCAAATACTCATTTTGACTGCCTCCAGAAGTTAGATCAGATGGCCAATGCAATTTGGTGCTAGGCCTTTCCCTTTAGGTTTTACCCCAACAATGTTTTCATTAGTTTCGCTCACTCTTGAAATCAAACATTTTACGGCAGGTTGGAGCACCATGTGTCTCAGCAGAGGAATAAGGAAGGGAAGAATTCAAATACTCATTTTGACTGCCTCCAGAAGTTAGATCAGATGGCCAATGCAATTTGGTGCTAGGCCTTTCCCTTTAGGTTTTACCCCAACAATGTTTTCATTAGTTTCGATCACTCTCGAAATCAAACATTTTACAGCAGGTTGGAGCACCCTGTATCTCAGCAGAGGAAAGAGGTAGGGAAGAATCCAAATACTCATTTTTACTGCCTCCAGAAGTTAGATGAGATGGCCAATGCAATTTGGTGCTAGGCCTTTCCCTTTAGGTTTTACCCCAACAATGTTTTCATTAGTTTCGATCACTCCCGAAATCAAGCATTTTACAGCAGGTTGGAGCACCCTGTATCTCAGCAGATGAAAGAGGTAGGGAAGAATTCAAATACTCATTTTGACTGCCTCCAGAAGTCGGATCAGATGGCCAATGCAATTTGGTGCTAGGCCTTTCCCTTTAGGTTTTACCCCAATAATGTTTTCATTAGTTTCGATCACTCTCGAAATCAAACATTTTACAGCAGGTTAGAGCACCCTGTATCTGAGCAGAGGAATAAGGTAGGGAAGAATTGAAATACTCATTTTGACTGCCTCCAGAAGTTAGATCAGATGGCCAATGCAATTTGGTGCTAGGCCTTTCCCTTTAGGTTTTACCCCAACAATGTTTTCATTAGTTACGATCACTCTCAAAATCAAGCATTTTACAGCAGGGTGGTCCACCCTGTATCTCTGCAGAGGAAAGAGGTAGGGAAGAATTCTAAGGATCACTTTGACTGCCTCCAGAGGTTAGATCATATGGCCAATGCAATTTGGTGCTAGGTCATTCCCTTTAGGTTTTACCCCAACAATGTTTTCATTAGTTTCGATCACTCTCGAAATCAAGCATTTTACAGCAGGTTGGAGCACTATGTATCTCAGCAGAGGAATAAGGTAGGGAAGAATTCAAATACTCATTTTGACTGCCTCCAGAAGTTAGATCAGATGGCCAATGCAATTTGGTGCTAGGCCTTTCCCTTTAGGTTTTACCCCAACAATGTTTTGATTAGTTTCGATCACTCTCAAAATCAAGCATTTTACAGCAGGGTGGACCACCCTGTATATCTGCAGAGGAAAGAGGTAGGGAAGAATTCTAAGGATCACTTTGACTGTCTTCAGAAGTTAGATCACATGGCCAATGAAATATGGTGCTAGGCCTTTCCCTTTAGGTTTTACCCCTACAATGTTTTCATTAGTTTCGATCACTCTCGAAATCAAGCATTTTACAGCAGGTTGGAGCACCCTGTATCTCAGCAGAGGAAAGAGGTAGGGAAGAATTCAAATACTCATTTTGACTGCCTCCAGAAGTCGGATCAGATGGCCAATGCAATTTGGTGCTAGGCCTTTCCCTTTAGGTTTTACCCCAACAATGTTTTCATTAGTTTCGATCACTCTCGAAATCAAACATTTCACAGCAGGTTGGAGCACCCTGTATCTCAGCAGAGGAAAGAGGTAGGGAAGAATCCAAATACTCATTTTGACTGCCTCCAGAAGTTAGATCAGATGGCCAATGCAATTTGGTGCTAGGCCTTTCCCTTTAGGTTTTACCCCAACAATGTTTTCATTAGTTTCGCTCACTCTCAATATCAAGCATTTTACAGCAGGTTGGAGCACCTTTTATCTGAGCAGAGGAATAAGGTAGGGAAGAATTCAAATACTCATTTTGACTGCCTCCAGAAGTTAGATCAGATGGCCAATGCAATTTGGTGCTAGGCCTTTCCCTTTAGGTTTTACCCCAGCAATGTTTTCATTAGTTTCGATCACTCTCGAAATCAAGCATTTTAAAGCAGGTTGGAGCACCCTGTATCTAGCAGAGGAAAGCGGTAGGGAAGAATTCAAATACTCATTTTGACTGCCTCCAGAAGTTACATCAGATGGCCAATGCAATTTGGTGCTAGACCTTTCCCTTTAGGTTTTGCCCAACAATGTTTTCATTAGTTTCGATCACTCCCGAAATCAAGCATTTTACAGCAGGTTGGAGCACCCTGTATCTCAGCAGATGAAAGAGGTAGGGAAGAATTCAAATACTCATTTTGACTGCCTCCAGAAGTCGGATCAGATGGCCAATGCAATTTGGTGCTAGGCCTTTCCCTTTAGGTTTTACCCCAACAATGTTTTCATGAGTTTCGATCACTCTCGAAATCAAGCATTTTAAAGCAGGTTGGAGCACTTTGTATCTCAGCAGAAGAAAGAGGTAGGGAAGAATTCTAAGGATCATTTTGACTATCTTCAGAAGTTAGATAAGATGGCCAATGAAATATGGTGCTAGGCCTTTCCCTTTAGGTTTTAAACCAACAATGTTTTCATTAGTTTCGCTCACTCTCGAAATCAATGATTTTACAGCAGGTTGGAGCACCCTGTATCTCATCAGAGGAATAAGTTAGGGAAGAATTGAAATACTCATTTTGACTGCCTCCAGAAGTTAGATCAGATGGCCAATGCAATTTGGTGCTAGGCCTTTCCCTTTAGGTTTTACCCCAACAATGTTTTGATTAGTTTCGCTCACTCTCAAAATCAAGCATTTTACAGCAGGTTGGAGCACCTTGCATCTCAGCAGAGGAAAGAGGTAGGGAAGAATTCTAAGGATCATTTTGACTGTCTCTCGAAGTTAGATCAGATGGCCAATGCAATTTGGTGCTAGGCCTTTCCCTTTAGGTTTTACCCTAACAATATTTTCATTAGTTTCAATCACTCTCGACACCAAGCATTTTACAGCAGGTTGGTGCACCCTGTATCTCAGCACAGGGAAGAGATAGGGAAGAATTCTAAGGATAATTTTGACTGCCTCAGAGGTTAGATCAGATGGCTAATGCAATTTGGTGCTAGGCCTTTCCCTTTAGGTTTTACCTTAACAATATTTTCATTAGTTTCGCTCACTCTCGAAATCAAACATTTTACGGCATGTTGGAGCACTATGTATCTCAGCAGAGGAATAAGGTAGGGAAGAATTCAAATACTCATTTTGACTGCCTCCAGAAGTTAGATCAGATGGCCAATACAATTTGGTGCGAGGCCTTTCCCTTTAGGTTTTACCCCAACAATGTTTTCATTAGTTTCGCTCACTCTCAAAATCAAGCATTTTACAGCAGGTTGGAGCACCTGTATCTCAGCAGAGGAATAAGGTAGGGAAGAATTGAAATACTCATTTTGACCGCCTCCAGAAGTTAGATCAGATGGCCAATGCAATTTGGTGCTAGGCCTTTCCCTTTAGGTTTTACCCCAACAATGTTTTCATTAGTTTCGCTCACTCTCAAAATCAAGCATTTTACAGCAGGTTGGACCACCCTGTATCTCAGCAGAAGAAACAGGTAGGGAAGAATTCTAAGGATCATTTTGACTGTCTCCAGAAGTTAGATCAGATGGCCAATGAAATATGGTGCTAGGCCTTTCCCTTTGGGTTTTACCCCAACAATGTTTTCATTAGTTTCAATCACTCTCGAAATCAAGCATTTTACAGCAGGTTGGAGCACTATGTATCTCAGCAGAGGAATAAGGTAGGGAAGAATTCAAATACTCATTTTGACTGCCTCCAGAAGTTAGATGAGATGGCCAATGCAATTTGGTGCTAGGCCTTTCCCTTTAGGTTTTACCCCAACAATGTTTTCATTAGTTTCGATCACTCAGAAATCAAACATTTTACAGCAGGTTGGAGCACCCTGTATCTCAGCAGAGGAAAGAGGTAGGGAAGAATCCAAATACTCATTTTTACTGCCTCCAGAAGTTAGATGAGATGGCCAATGCAATTTGGTGCTAGGCCTTTCCCTTTAGGTTTTACCCCAACAATCTTTTCATTAGTTTCGATCACTCCCGAAATCAAGCATTTTACAGCAGGTTGGAGCACCCTGTATCTCAGCAGATGAAAGAGGTAGGGAAGAATTCAAATACTCATTTTGACTGCCTCCAGAAGTCGGATCAGATGGCCAATGCAATTTGGTGCTAGGCCTTTCCCTTTAGGTTTTACCCCAATAATGTTTTCATTAGTTTCGATCACTCTCGAAATCAAACATTTTACAGCAGGTTAGAGCACCCTGTATCTGAGCAGAGGAATAAGGTAGGAAGAATTGAAATACTCATTTTGACTGCCTCCAGAAGTTAGATCAGATGGCCAATGCAATTTGGTGCTAGGCCTTTCCCTTTAGGTTTTACCCCAACAATGTTTTCATTAGTTACGATCACTCTCAAAATCAAGCATTTTACAGCAGGGTGGTCCACCCTGTATCTCTGCAGAGGAAAGAGGTAGGGAAGAATTCTAAGGATCACTTTGACTGCCTCAGAGGTTAGATCATATGGCCAATGCAATTTGGTGCTAGGTCATTCCCTTTAGGTTTTACCCCAACAATGTTTTCATTAGTTTCGATCACTCTCGAAATCAAGCATTTTACAGCAGGTTGGAGCACTATGTATCTCAGCAGAGGAATAAGGTAGGGAAGAATTCAAATACTCATTTTGACTGCCTCCAGAAGTTAGATCAGATGGCCAATGCAATTTGGTGCTAGGCCTTTCCCTTTAGGTTTTACCCCAACAATGTTTTGATTAGTTTCGATCACTCTCAAAATCAAGCATTTTACAGCAGGGTGGACCACCCTGTATATCTGCAGAGGAAAGAGGTAGGGAAGAATTCTAAGGATCACTTTGACTGTCTTCAGAAGTTAGATCAGATGGCCAATGAAATATGGTGCTAGGCCTTTCCCTTTAGGTTTTACCCCTACAATGTTTTCATTAGTTTCGATCACTCTCGAAATCAAGCATTTTACAGCAGGTTGGAGCACCCTGTATCTCAGCAGAGGAAAGAGGTAGGGAAGAATTCAAATACTCATTTTGACTGCCTCCAGAAGTCGGATCAGATGGCCAATGCAATTTGGTGCTAGGCCTTTCCCTTTAGGTTTTACCCCAACAATGTTTTCATTTGTTTCGATCACTCTCGAAATCAAACATTTTACAGCAGGTTGGAGCACCCTGTATCTCAGCAGAGGAAAGAGGTAGGGAAGAATCCAAATAATCATTTTGACTGCCTCCAGAAGTTAGATCAGATGGCCAATGCAATTTGGTGCTAGGCCTTTCCTTTTAGGTTTTACCCCAACAATGTTTTCATTAGTTTCGATCACTCTCGGAATCAAGCATTTTACAGCAGTTTGGAGCACCTTTATCTGAGCAGAGGAATAAGGTAGGGAATAATTCAAATACTCATTTTGACTGCCTCCAGAAGTTAGATCAGATGGCCAATGCAATTTGGTGCTAGGCCTTTCCCTTTAGGTTTTACCCCAACAATGTTTTCATTAGTTTCGCTCACTCTCGAAATCAAACATTTTACGGCAGGTTGGAGCACCATGTGTCTCAGCAGAGGAATAAGGAAGGGAAGAATTCAAATACTCATTTTGACTGCCTCCAGAAGTTAGATCAGATGGCCAATGCAATTTGGTGCTAGGCCTTTCCCTTTAGGTTTTACCCCAGCAATGTTTTCATTAGTTTCGATCACTCTCGAAATCAAGCATTTTACAGCAGGTTGGAGCACCCTGTATCTAGCAGAGGAAAGCGGTAGGGAAGAATTCAAATACTCATTTTGACTGCCTCCAGAAGTTAGATCAGATGGCCAATGCAATTTGGTGCTAGGCCTTTCCCTTTAGGTTTTAAACCAACAATGTTTTCATTAGTTTCGCACACTCTCAAAATCAAGCATTTTACAGCAGGTTGGAACACCCTGTATCTCAGCAGAGGAAAGTGGTAGGGAAGAATTCTAAGGATCATTTTGACTGTCTCCAGAAGTTAGATCAGATGGCCAATGCAATTTGGTGCTAGGCCTTTCCCTTTAGGTTTTACCCCAACAATGTTTTCATTAGTTTCGATCACTCTCAAAATCAAGCATTTTACAGCAGGGTGGACCACCCTGTATCTCTGCAGAGGAAAGAGGTATTGAAGAATTCTAAGGATCACTTTGACTGCCTCCAGAAGTTAGATCAGATGGCCAATGCAGTTTGGTGCCAGGTCTTTCCCTTTAGGTTTTACCCCAACAATGTTTTCATTAGTTTCGATCACTCTCAAAATCAAGCATTTTACAGCTGGTTGCAGCACCTTGTATCAGAGCAGTGGAGTAAGGAAGGGAAGAATTCAAATACTCATTTTGACTGCCTCCAGAAGTTAGATCAGATGGCCAATGTAATTTGGTGCTAGGCCTTTCCCTTTAGGTTTTACCCCAACAATGTTTTCATTAGCTTCGATCACTCTCGAAATCAAGCATTTTACAGCAGGTTGGACCACCCTGTATCTCAGCAGAAGAAAGAGGTAGGGAAGAATTCAGATACTCATTTTGACTGTCTCCAGAAGTTAGATCAGATGGCCAATGCAATTTGGTGCTTGGCCTTTCCCTTTAGGTTTTACCCCAACAATGTTTTCATTAGTTTCGCTCACTCTCGAAATCAAGCATTTTACAGCAGGGTGGACCACCCTGTATCTCAGCAGAGGAAAGAGGTAGGGAAGAATTCTAAGGATCATTTTGACTGTCTCCAGAAGTTAGATCAGATGGCCAATGCAATTTGGTGCTAGGCCTTTCCCTTTAGGTTTTACCCCAACAATGTTTTCATTAGTTTCGATCACTCTCGAAATCAAGCATTTTACAGCAGGTTGGAGCAACTTTTATCTGAGCAGAGGAATAAGGTAGGGAAGAATTCAAATACTCATTTTGACTGCCTCCAGAAGTTAGATCAGATGGCCAATGCAATTTGGTGCTAGGCCTTTCCCTTTAGGTTTTACCCCAACAATGTTTTCATTAGTTTCGCACACTCTCAAAATCAAGCATTTTACAGCAGGTTGGAACACCCTGTATCTCAGCAGAGGAAAGTGGTAGGGAAGAATTCTAAGGATCATTTTGACTGTCTCCAGAAGTTAGATCAGATGGCCAATGCAATTTGGTGCTAGGCCTTTCCCTTTAGGTTTTACCCCAACAATGTTTTCATTAGTTTCGATCACTCTCAAAATCAAGCATTTTACAGCAGGGTGGACCACCTGTATCTCTGCAGAGGAAAGAGGTAGGGAAGAATTCTAAGGATCACTTTAACTGCCTTCAGAAGTTAGATCAGATGGCCAATGAAATATGGTGCTAGGCCTTTCCCTTTAGGTTTTACCCCAACAATGTTTTCATTAGTTTCGATCACTCTTGAAATCAAGCATTTTACAGCAGGTTGGAGCACCCTGTATCTCAGCAGAGGAAAGAGGTAGGGAAGAATTAAAATACTCATTTTGACTGCCTCCAGAAGTCGGATCAGATGGCCAATGCAATTTGGTGCTAGGCCTTTCCCTTTAGGTTTTACCCAACAATGTTTTCATTAGTTTCGATCACTCTCGAAATCAAACATTTTACAGCAGGTTGGAGCACCCTGTATCTCAGCAGAGGAAAGAGGTAGGGAAGAATTCAAATACTCATTTTGAGTGCCTCCAGAAGTTAGATCAGATGGCCAGTGCAATTTGGTACTAGGCCTTTCCCTTTAGGTTTTACCCCAACAACGTTTTCATTAGTTTCGCTCACTCTCGAAATCAAGCATTTTACAGCAGGTTGGAGCACCTTGTATCTGAGCAGAGGAATAAGGTAGGGAAGAATTCAAATACTCATTTTGACTGCCTCCAGAAGTTAGATCAGATGGCCAATGCAATTTGGTGCTAGGCCTTTCCCTTTAGGTTTTACCCCAACAATGTTTTCATTAGTTTCGCTCACTCTCGGAATCAAGCATTTTACAGCAGGTTGGAGCACCCTGTATCTGAGCAGAGGAATAAGGTAGGGAAGAATTCAAATACTCATTTTGACTGCCTCCAGAAGTCGGATCAGATGGCCAATGCAATTTGGTGCTAGGCCTTTCCCTTTAGGTTTTACCCTAACAATGTTTTCATTAGTTTCGATCATCTCGAAATCAAGCATTTTAAAGCAGGTTGGCGCACCCTGTATCTCAGCAGAGGAAAGTGGTAGGGAAGAATTCTAAGGATCATTTTGACTGCCTCCAGAAGTTAGATCAGATGGCCAATGCAATTTGGTGCTAGGCCTTTCCCTTTAGGTTTTACCCCAACAATGTTTTCATTAGTTTCGATCACTCTCGAAATCAAGCATTTTAAAGCAGGTTGGCGCACCCTGTATCTCAGCAGAGGAAAGT
The DNA here is from genome assembly GCA_011125475.1 of Melanerpes aurifrons. NCBI lineage: Eukaryota > Metazoa > Chordata > Aves > Piciformes > Picidae > Melanerpes > Melanerpes aurifrons. Next base: position 155,743 of record WWNC01000249.1, read on the forward strand.
GGTAGGGAAAAATTCTAAGGATCATTTTGACTGTCTCCAGAAGTTAGATCAGATGGCCAATGCAATTTGGTGCTAGGCCTTTCCCTTTAGGTTTTACCCTAACAATGTTTTCATTAGTTTCGATCACTCTCAAAATCAAGCATTTTTACAGCAGGTTGGGGCATCTTGCATCTGAGCAGAGGAATAAGGTAGGGAAGAATTCAAATACTCATTTTGACTGCCTCCAGAAGTTAGATCAGATGGCCAATGCAATTTGGTGCTAGGCCTTTCCCTTTAGGTTTTACCCCAACAATGTTTTCATTAGTTTTGCTAACTCTCGAAATCAAGCATTTTACAGCAGGTTGGAGCACCTTCTATGTGAGCAGAGGAATAAGGTAGGGAAGAATTCAAATACTCATTTTGACTGCCTCCAGAAGTTAGATCAGATGGCCAATGCAATTTGGTGCTAGGCCTTTCCCTTTAGGTTTTACCCCAACAAAGTTTTCATTAGTTTGCTCACTCTCAAAATCAAGCATTTTACAGCAGGTTGGAGCACCCTGTATCTCAGCAGAGGAAAGAGGTAGGGAAGAATTCTAAGGATCACTTTGACTGTCTTCAGAAGTTAGATCAGATGGCCAATGAAATATGGTGCTAGGCCTTTCCCTTTAGGTTTTACCCCAACAATGTTTTCATTAGTTTTGATCACTCTCGAAATCAAGCATTTTTCAGCAGGTTGGAGCACCCTGTATCTCAGCAGAGGAAAGAGGTAGGGAAGAATTCAAATACTCATTTTGACTGCCTCCAGAAGTCGGATCAGATGGCCAATGCAATTTGGTGCTAGGCCTTTCCCTTTAGGTTTTACCCAACAATGTTTTCATTAGTTTCGATCACTCTCGAAATCAACCATTTTACAGCAGGTTGGAGCACCTTGTATCTGAGCAGAGGAATAAGGTAGGGAAGAATTGAAATACTCATTTTGACTGCCTCCAGAAGTTACATCAGATGGCCAATGCAATTTGGTGCTAGGCCTTTCCCTTTAGGTTTTACCCCAACAATGTTTTCATTAGTTTCGCTCACACTCATAATCAAGCATTTTACAGCATGTTGGATCACCCTGCATCTCAGCAGAGGAAAGAGGTAGGGAAGAATTCAAATACTCATTTTGACTGTCTCCAGAAGTTAGATCAGATGGCTAAAGCAATTTGGTGCTAGGCCTTTCCCTTTAGGTTTTACCCCAACAATGCTTTCATTAGTTTCGATCACTCTCGAAATCAAGCATTTTACAGCAGGTTGGAGCACCTTGCATCTGAGCAAAGGAATAAGGTACGGAAGAATTCAAATACTCATTTTGACTGTCTCCAGAAGATAGATCAGATGGCAAATGCAATTTGGTGCTAGGCCTTTCCCTTTAGGTTTTACCCCAACAAAGTTTTCATTAGTTTTGCTCATTCTCAAAATCAAGCATTTTACAGCAGGTTGGAGCACCCTGTATCTCAGCAGAGGAAAGAGGTAGGTAAGAATTCAAATACTCATTCTGACTGCCTCCAGAAGTTAAATCAGATGGCAAACGCAATTTGGTGCTAGGCCTTTCCCTTTAGGTTTTACCCCAACAAAGTTTTCATTAGTTTTGCTCACTCTCAAAATCAAGCATTTTACAGCAGGTTGGAGAACCCTGTATCTCAGCAGAGGAAAGAGGTAGGGAAGAATTCAAATACTCATTTTGACTGCCTCCAGAAGTTAAATCAGATGGCAAACGCAATTTGGTGCTAGGCCTTTCCCTTTAGGTTTTACCCCAACAAAGTTTTCATTAGTTTCGATCACTCTGGAAATCAAGCATTTTACAGCAGGGTGGGGCTCCTTGCATCTGAGCAGAGGAATAAGGTACGGAAGAATTCAAATACTCATTTTGACTGCCTCCAGAAGTATAGATCAGATGGCCAATGCAATTTGGTGCTAGGCCTTTCCTTTAGGTTTTAAACCAACAATGTTTTCATTAGTTTCGATCACTCTCAATATCAAGAATTTTACAGCTGGTTGGAGCACCTTCTATCTGAGCAGAGGAGTAAGGTAGGGAAGAATTCAAACACTCATTTTGACTGCCTCCAGAAGTTAGATCAGATGGCCAATGCAATTTGGTTCTAGGCCTTTCCCTTTGGGTTTTACCCCAAGAATGTTTTCATTACTTTCGATCACTCTCGAAATCAAGCATTTTACAGCAGGTTGGAGCGCCTTCTATCTGAGCAGAGGAAAGAGGTAGGGAAGAATTCAAATACTCATTTTGACTGTCTCCAGAAGTTAGATCAGATGGCTAAAGCAATTTGGTGCTAGGCCTTTCCCTTTAGGTTTTACCCCAACAATGTTTTCATTAGTTTCGATCACTCTCGAAATCAAGCATTTTACAGCAGGTTGGAGCACCTTGCATCTGAGCAGAGGAATAAGGTGCGGAAGAATTCTAAGGATCATTTTGACTGCCTCCAGAAGTTAGATCAGATGGCCAATGCAATTTGGTTCTAGGCCTTTCCCTTTGGGTTTTACCCCAAGAATGTTTTCATTACTTTCGATCACTCTCGAAATCAAGCATTTTACAGCAGGTTGGAGCACCTTCTATCTGAGCAGAGGAAAGAGGTAGGGAAGAATTCAAATACTCATTTTGACTGTCTCCAGAAGTTAGATCAGATGGCCAATGCAATTTGGTGCTAGGCCTTTCCCTTTAGGTTTTAAACCAACAATGTTTTCATTAGTTTCGCTCACTCTCAAAATCAGGCAAATTACAGCAGGTTGGAGCACCTTATATCTGAGCAGAGGAATAAGGTAGGGAAGAATTCAAATACTCATTTTGACTGTCTCCAGAAGTTAGATCAGATGGCCAATGCAATTTGGTGCTAGGCCTTTCCCTTTAGGTTTTACCCCAATATTGTTTTCATTAGTTTCGCTCACTCTCAAAATCAGGCATATTACAGCAGGTTGGAGCACCTTGTATCTGAGCAGAGGAATAAGGTAGGGAGGAATTGAAATACTCATTTTGACTGCCCCCAGAAGTTAGATCAGATGGCCAATGCAATTTGGTGCTAGGCCTTTCCCTTTAGGTTTTACCCCAACAATGTTTTCATTAGTTTCGATCACTCTCAAAATCAAGCATTTTACAGCAGGTTGGAGCACCCTGCATCTCAGCAGAGGAAGGAGGTAGGGAAGAATTGAAATACTCATTTTGACTGCCTCCAGAAGTTTGATCAGATGGCCTATCCAATTTGGTGCTAGACCTTTCCCTTTAGGTTTTACCCCAACAATGTTTTCATTAGTTTCGATCACTCTCAAAATCAAGCATTTTACGTCAGGTTGGAGCACCTTGCATCTTAGCAGAGGAATAAGGTACGGAACAACTGAAATACTCATTTTGACTGTCTCCAGAAGTTAGACCAGATGGCCAATGCAATTTGGTGCTAGGCCTTTCCCTTTAGGTTTTACCCCAACAATGTTTTCATTAGTTTCGTTCGCTCTCAATATCAAGCGTTTTTGCAGGAAGTTGGAGCACCTTGCATCTGGGCAGAGGAATAAGGTACGGAACAATTGAAATACTCATTTTGACTGCCTCCCGAAGTTAGATCAGATGGCCAAAGTGGTTTGGTGCTAGGCCTTTCCCTTTAGGTTTTACCCCAACAATGTTTTCTTTAGTTTCGATCACTCTCAAAATCAAGCATTTTACAGCAGGTTGGAGAACCTTGTATCTGAGCAGAGGAATAAGGTACGGAACAATTGAAATACTCATTTTATCTGCCTCCAGAAGTTAGATCAGATGGCCAAAGTAATTTGGTGCTAGGCCTTTCCCTTTGGGTTTTACCCCAACAATGTTTTGATTAGTTTCGCTCACTCTCAAAATCAAGCATTTTACAGCAGGTTGGAGCACCTTGTATCTGAGCAGAGGAAAGAGGTAGGGAAGAACTCAAATACTCATTTTGACTGCCTCCAGAAGTTAGATCAGATGGCCAATGCAGTTTGGTGCTAGGCCTTTCCCTTTGGGTTTTACCCCAATAATGTTTTCATTAGTTTCGCTCACTCTCGAAATCAAACATTTTAGAGCTGATTGGAGCACCCTGTATCTCAGCAGAGGAATAAGGTAGGAAGAATTCAAATACTCATTTTGACTGCCTTCAGAAGTTAGATCAGATGGCTAATGCAATTTGGTGCTAGGCCTTTCCTTTTAGGTTTTAAAACAACAATGTTTTCATTAGTTTCGCTCACTCTCGAAATCAAGCATTTTACAGCAGGTTGGAGCACCTTCTATCTCAGCAGAGGAAAGAGGTAGGGAAGAATTGAAATACTCATTTTGACTGTCTCCAGAAGTTAGATCAGGTGGCCAATGCAATTTGGTGCTAGGCCTTTCCCTTTGGGTTTTACCCCAACAATGTTTTCATTAGTTTCGCTCACACTCAAAATCAAGCATTTTACAGCAGGTTGGGGGACCCTGTATCTCAGCAGAGGAAAGAGGTAGGGAAGAATTCTAAGGATCATTTTGACTGTCTCCAGAAGTTAGATCAGATGGCCAATGCAGTTTGGTGCTAGACCTTTCCCTTTAGGTTTTACCCTAACAATGTTTTCATTAGTTTCGCTCACTCTCAAAATTGGGCATATTTGAGCAGGTTGGAGCACCTTGTATCTGAGGAGAGGAAAGAGGTAGGGAAGAATTCAAATACTCATTTTGACTGCCTCCAGATTTTAGATCAGATGGCGAATGCAATTTGGTGCTAGGCCTTTCCCTTTAGGTTTTACCCCAACAATGTTTTCATTAGTTTCGATCACTCTCAATATGAAGCATTTTAAAGCAGGTTGGAGCACCCTGTATCTCAGCAGAGGAAAGAGGTAGGGAAGAATTGAAATACTCATTTTGAGTGCCTCCAGAAGTTAGATCAGATGGCCAATGCAATTTGGTGCTAAGCCTTTCCCTTTAGGTTTTACCCCAACAATGTTTTCATTATTTTCGATCACTCTCCAAATCAAGCATTTTACAGCAGGTTGGACCACCCTGTATCTCAGCAGAAGAGAGAGGTAGGGAAGAATTCTAAGGATCTTTTTGACTGTCTCCAGAAGTTAGATCAGATGGCCAATGCAATTTGGTGCTAGGCCTTTCCCTTTAGGTTTTACCCCAACAATGTTTTCATTAGTTTCGCTCACTCTCAAAATCAAGCATTTTACAGCAGGTTGGAGCACCATGCATCTGAGCAGAGGAATAAGGTAGGGAAGAATTCAAATACTCATTTTGACTGTCTCCAGAAGTTAGATCAGATGGCCAATGCAATTTGGTGCTAGGCCTTTCCCTTTAGGTTTTACCCCAACAATGTTTTCATTAGTTTCGCTCACTCTCGAAATCAAACATTTTGCAGCAGGTTGGAGCACCTTGTATCTGAGCACAGGAATAAGGTAGGGAAGAATTCAAATACTCATTTTGACTGCCTTCAGAAGTTAGATCAGATGGCTAAAGTAATTTGGTGCTAGGCCTTTCCCTTTAGGTTTCAAACCATCAATGTTTTCATCAGTTTCGCTCACTCTCGAAATCAAGCATTTTACAGCAGGTTGGAGCACCTTCTATCTCAGTAGAGGAAAGAGGTAGGGAAGAATTGAAATACTCATTTTGACTGCCTCCAGAAGTTAGATCAGATGGCCAATGCAATTTGGTGCTAGGCCTTTCCCTCTAGGTTTTACCCCAACAATGTTTTCATTAGTTTCGCTCACACTCAAAATCAAGCATTTTAGAGCAGGTTGGAGCACCCTGTATATCAGCAGAGGAAAGAGGTAGGGAAGAATTCCAAGGATCATTTTGACTGTCTCCAGAAGTTAGATCAGATGGCAAATGCAATTTGGTGCTAGGCCTTTCCCTTTAGGTTTTACCCCAACAAAGTTTTCATTAGTTTTGCTCACACTCAAAATCAAGCATTTTAGAGCAGGTTGGAGCACCCTGTATATCAGCAGAGGAAAGAGGTAGGGAAGAATTCTAAGGATCATTTTGACTGTCTCCAGAAGTTAGATCAGATGGCCAATGCAATTTGGTGCTAGGCCTTTCCCTTTTGCTTTTACCCCAACAATGTTTTCATTAGTTTCGCTCACTCTTGAAATCAAGAATTTTACAGCAGGTTGGAGCACCTTCTATCTCAGCGGAGGAAAGAGGTTGGGAAGAATTGAAATACTCATTTTGACTGCCTGCAGAAGTTAGATCAGATGACCAATGCAATTTGCTGCTAGGCCTTTCCCTTTAGGTTTTACCCCAACAATGTTTTCATTAGTTTCGCTCACTCTCGAAATCAAGCATTTTACAGCAGGTTGGAGCACCTTCTAACTCAGCAGAGGAAAGAGGTAGGGAAGAATTGAAATACTCATTTTGACTGCCTCCAGAAGTTAGATCAGATGGCCAATGCAATTTGGTGCTAGGCCTTTCCCTTTAGGTTTTACCCCAACAATGTTTTCTTTAGTTTCGATCACTCTCAAAATCAAGCATTTTACAGCAGGTTGGACCACCCTGTATCCTGCAGAAGAGAGAGGTAGGGAAGAATTCTAAGGATCTTTTTGACTGTCTCCAGAAGTTAGATCAGATGGCCAATGCAATTTGGTGCTAGGCCTTTCCCTTTAGGTTTTACCCCAACAATGTTTTCATTAGTTTCGCTCACACTCAAAATCAAGCATTTTAGAGCAGGTTGGAGCACCCTGTACATCAGCAGAGGAAAGAGGTAGGGAAGAATTCTAAGGATCATTTTGACTGTCTCCAGAAATTAGATCAGATGGCCAATGCAATTTGGTGCTAGGCCTTTCCCTTTAGGTTTTACCCCAACAATGTTTTCTTTAGTTTCGATCACTCTCAAAATCAAGCATTTTACAGCAGGTTGGAGCACCCTGTATCCTGCAGAAGAGAGAGGTAGGGAAGAATTCTAAGGATCTTTTTGACTGTCTCCAGAAGTTAGATCAGATGGCCAATGCAATTTGGTGCTAGGCATTTCCCTTTAGGTTTTACCCCAACAATGTTTTGATTAGTTTCGCGCACACTCAAAATCAAGCATTTTACAGCAGGTTGGAGCACCCTGTATATCAGCAGAGGAAAGAGGTAGGGAAGAATTCTAAGGATCATTTTGACTGTCTCCAGAAGTTAGATCATATGGCCAATGCAATTTGGTGCTAGGCCTTTCCCTTTAGGTTTTACCCCAATAATGTTTTCATTAGTTTCGCTCACTCTCAAAATCAGGCATTTTACTGCAGGTTGGAGCACCCAGTATCTCAGGAGAGGAATAAGGTAGGGAAGAATTCAAATACTCATTTTGATTGCCTCCAGAAGTTAGATCAGATGGCCAATGCAATTTGGTGCTAGGCCTTTCCCTTTAGGTTTTACCCCAACAATGTTTTCATTAGTTTCGATCACTCTCAAAATCAAGCATTTTACAGCAGGTTGGAGCGCCCTGTATCTCAGCAGAGGGAGGAGGTAGGGAAGAATTGAAATACTCATTTTGACTGCCTCCAGACGTTAGATCAGATGGCCAATGCAATTTGGTGCTAGGCCTTTCCCTTTAGGTTTTACCCCAACAATGTTTTCATTAGTTTCGCTCACTCTCAAAATCAACCTTTTTTGCAGCAGGTTGGAACACCTTGCATCTGAGCAGAGGAATAAGGTAGGGAAGAATTCAAATACTCATTTTGACTGCCTCCAGAAGTTAGATCAGATGGCCAATGCAATTTGGTGCTAGGCCTTTCCCTTTAGGTTTTACCCGAACTATGTTATCATTAGTTTCGCTCACTCTCGGAATCAAGCATTTTACAGCAGGTTGGAGCACCTTTTATCTGAGCAGAGGAATAAGGTAGGGAAGAATTCAAATACTCATTTTGACTACCTCCAGAAGTTAGATCAGATGGCCAATGCAATTTGGTGCTAGGCCTTTCCCTTTAGGTTTTACCCCAACAATGTTTTCATTAGTTTCGCTCACTCTCGAAATCATGCATTTTACAGCAGGGTGGACCACCCTGTATCTCAGCAGAGGAAAGAGGTAGGGAAGAATTGAAATACTCATTTTGACTGTCTCCAGAAGTTAGATCAGATGGCCAATGCAATTTGGTGCTAGGCCTTTCCCTTTTGGTTTTACCCCAACAATGTTTTCATTAGTTTCGATGACTCTCGAAATCGAGCATTTTTGCAGCAGGTTGGAGCGCCTTGCTTCTGAGCAGAGGAAAGAGGTAGGGAAGAATTGAAATACTCATTTTGACTGCCTCCAGAAGTTAGATCAGATGGCCACAGTGGTTTGGTGCTAGGCCTTTCCCTTTAGGTTTTACCCCAACAATGTTTTCATTAGTTTCGATCACTCTCAAAATCAAGCATTTTACAGCAGGTTGGAGAACCTTGTATCTGAGCAGAGGAATAAGGTACGGAACAATTGAAATACTCATTTTGACTGCCTCCAGAAGTTAGATCAGATGGCCAAAGTAATTTGGTGCTAGGCCTTTCCCTTTAGGTTTTACCCCAATAATGTTTTCATTAGTTTCGCTCACACTCAAAATGAAACATTTTACAGCTGATTGGAGCACCCTGTATCTCAGCAGAGGAATAAGGTAGGGAAGAATTCAAATACTCATTTTGACTGCCTTCAGAAGTTAGATCAGATGGCTAATGCAATTTGGTTCTAGGCCTTTCCCTTTAGGTTTTAAAACAACAATGTTTTCATTAGTTTCGCTCACTCTCGAAATCAAGCATTTTACAGCAGGTTGGAGCACCTTCTATCTCAGCAGAGGAAAGAGGTAGGGAAGAATTGAAATACTCATTTTGACTGTCTCCAGAAGTTAGATCAGATGGCCAATGCAATTTGGTGCTAGGCCTTTCCCTTTGGGTTTTACCCCAACAATGTTTTCATTAGTTTCGCTCACACTCAAAATCAAGCATTTTACAGCAGGTTGGGGCACCCTGTATATCAGCAGAGGAAAGAGGTAGGGAAGAATTCTAAGGATCATTTTGTCTGTCTCCAGAAGTTAGATCAGATGGCCAATGCAGTCTGGTGCTAGACCTTTCCCTTTAGGTTTTACCCTAACAATGTTTCATTAGTTTCGCTCACTCTCAAAATCGGGCATATTTGAGCAGGTTGGAGCACCTTGCATCTGAGCAGGGGAAAGAGGTAGGGAAGAATTCAAATACTCATTTTGACATCCTCCAGATGTTAGATCAGATGGCGAATGCAATTTGGTGCTAGGCCATTCCCTTTAGGTTTTACCCCAATAATGTTTTCATTAGTTTCGATCACTCTCAATATCAAGCATTTTAAAGCAGGTTGGAGCACCCTGTATCTCTGCGGAGGAAAGAGGTACGGAAGAATTGAAATACTCATTTTGAGTGCCTCCAGAAGTTAGATCAGATGGCCAATGCAATTTGGTGCTAGGCCTTTCCCTTTAGGTTTTACCCCAACAATGTTTTCATTAGTTTCGCTCACTCTCAAAATCAAGCATTTTACAGCAGGTTGGAGCACCATGCATCTTAGCAGAGGAATAAGGTAGGGAAGAATTCAAATACTCATTTTGACTGCCTCCAGAAGTTAGATCAGATGGCCAATGCAATTTGGTGCTAGGCCTTTCCCTTTAGGTTTTACCCCAACAATGTTTTCATTAGTTTCGCTCACTCTCAAAATCAAGCATTTTACAGCAGGTTGGAGCACCTTGCATCTGAGCAGAGGAATAGGGTAGGGAAGAATTGAAATACTCATTTTAACTGCCTCCAGAAGTTAGATCAGATGGAGAATGCAATTTGGTGCTAGGCCTTTCCCTTTAGGTTTTACCCCAACAATGTTTTCATTAGTTTCGCTCACACTCAAAATCAAGCATTTTACAGCAGGTTGGAGCACCCTGTATATCAGCAGAGGAAAGAGGTAGGGAAGAATTCTAAGGATCATTTTGACTGCCTCCAGAAGTTAGATCAGATGACCAATGCAATTTGGTGCTAGGCCTTTCCCTTTAGGTTTTACCCCAACAAAGTTTTCATTACTTTCGCTCACTCTCGAAATCAAACATTTTAGAGCTGATTGGAGCACCCTGCTTCTCAGTTGAGGAATAAGGTAGGGAAGAATTCAAATACTCATTTTGACTGCCTTCAGAAGTTAGATCAGATGGCTAATGCAATTTGGTGCTAGGCCTTTCCCTTTAGGTTTCAAACCATCAATGTTTTCATTAGTTTCGCTCACTCTCGAAATCAAGCATTTTACAGAAGGTTGGAGCACCTTCTATCTCAGTAGAGGTAAGAGGCAGGGAAGAATTGAAATACTCATTTTGACTGCCTCCAGAAGTTAGATCAGATGGCCAATGCAATTTGGTGCTAGGCCTTTCCCTTTAGGTTTTACCCCAACAATGTTTTCATTAGTTTTGCTCACTCTCAAAATCAAGCATTTTTGAAGGAGGTTGGAGCACCTTGCATCTGAGCAGAGAAATAGGGTAGGGAAGAATTCAAATACTCATTTTAACTGCCTTCAGAAGTTAGATCAGATGGCCAATGCAATTTGGTGCTAGGCCTTTCCCTTTAGGTTTTACCCCAACAATGTTTTCATTAGTTTCGCTCACTCTCGAAATCATGCATTTTACAGCAGGGTGGGCCACCCTGTATCTCAGCAGAGGAAAGAGGTAGGGAAGAATTGAAATACTCATTTTGTCTGCCTCCAGAATTTAGATCAGATGGACAATGCAATTTGGTGCTAGGCCTTTCCCTTTAGGTTTTACCCGAACAATGTTTTCATTAGTTTCGCTCACTCTCGAAATCAAACATTTTACAGCTGATTGGAGCACCCTGTATCTCAGTTGAGGAATAAGGTAGGGAAGAATTAAAATACTCATTTTGACTGCCTCCAGAAGTTAGATCAGATGGCTTATGCAATTTGGTGCTAGGCCTTTCCCTTTAGGTTTTGAACTAACAATGTTTTCATTAGTTTCGCTCACTCTCGAAATCAAGCATTTTACAGCAGGTTGGAGCACCTTCTATCTGAGCAGAGGAATAAGGTAGGGAAGAATTCAAATAGTCCTTTTGACTGCCTCCAGAAGTTAGATCAGATGGCCAATGCAATTTGGTGCTAGGCCTTTCCCTTTAGGTTTTACCCCAATAATGTTTTCATTAGTTTCGATCACTCTCGAAATCAAGCATTTTACAACAGTTTGGAGCACCTTTTATCTGAGCAGAGGAAAAAGGTAGGGAAGAATTCAAATACTCATTTTGACTGCCTCCAGAAGTTTGATCAGATGGCCAATGCAATTTGGTGCTAGGCCTTTCCCTTTAGGTTTTAAACCAACAATGTTTTCATTAGTTTCGCTCACTCTCGAAATCAGGCAAATTACAGCAGGTTGGAGCACCTTGTATCTGAGCAGAGGGAGGAGGTAGGGAAGAATTCAAATACTCATTTTGACTGCCTCCCGAAGTTAGATCAGATTGCCAATGCAATTTGGTGCTAGGCCTTTCCCTTTAGGTTTTACCCCAATAGTGTTTTCATTAGTTTCGATCACTCTCAAAATCAAGCATTGTAAAGCAGGTTGGAGCACCCTGCATCTCAGTAGAGGAAAGAGGTAGGGAAGAATTCAAATACTCATTTTGACTGCCTCCAGAAGTTAGATCCGATGGCAAATGCAATTTGGTGCTAGGCCTTTCCCTTTAGGTTTTACCCAAACAATGTTTTCATTAGGTTCGCTCACTCTCAAAATCAAGCATTTTAAAGCAGTGTGGAGCACCCTGTATATCAGCAGAGGAAAGAGGTAGGGAAGAATTCAAATACTCATTTTGACTGCCTCCAGAAGTTAGATCAGATGGCAAAGGCAATTTGGTGCTAGGTCTTTCCCTTTAGGTTTTACCCCAACAAAGTTTTCATTAGTTTCGATCACTCTCGAAATCAAACATTTTACTGCAGGTTGGAGCACCCTGTATCTCAGGAGAGGAATAAGGTAGGGAAGAATTCAAATATTCATTTTAACTGCCTCCAGAAGTTAGATCAGATGGCCAATGCAATTTGGTGCTAGGCCTTTCCCTTTAGGTTTTACCTGAATAATGTTTTCATTAGTTTCGATCACTCTCGAAATCAAACATTTTACAGCTGATTGGAGCACCCTGTATCTCAGCAGAGGAATAAGGTAGGGAAGAATTCAAATACTCATTTTGACTGCCTCCAGCAGTTAGATCTGATGGCCAATGCAATTTGGTGCTAGGCCTTTCCCTTTAGGTTTTAAACCAACAATGTTTTCATTAGTTTCGCTCACTCTCGAAATCAAGCATTTTACAGCAGGTTGGAGCACCTTCAATCTGAGCAGAGGAATAAGGTAGGGAAGAATTCAAATACTCCTTTTGACTGCCTGCAGAAGTTAGATCAGATGGCCAATGCAATTTGGTGCTAGGCCTTTCCCTTTAGGTTTTACCCCAACAATGTTTTCATTAGTTTCGCTCACTCTCGAAATGAAGCATTTTACAGCAGGTTGGAGCACCCTGTATATCAGCAGAGGAAAGAGGTAGGGAGGAATTCTAAGGATCATTTTGACTGCCTCCAGAAGTTATATCATATGGCCAATGCAATTTGGTGCTAGGCCTTTCCCTTTAGGTTTTACCCCAATAGTGTTTTCATTCGTTTCGCTCACTCTCGAAATCAAGCATTTTACAGCAGGTTGGAGCACCCTCTATCTCAGCAGAGGAAAGAGGTAGGGAAGAATTGAAATACTCATTTTGACTGCCTCCAGAAGTTAGATCAGATGGCCAATGCAATTTGGTGCTAGGCCTTTCCCTTTAGGTTTTACCCCAACAATGTTTTCATTAGTTTCGCTCACTCTCAAAATCAAGCATTTTACTGCAGGTTGGACCACCCTGTATCTCTGCAGAGGGAGGAGGTAGGGAAGAATTCTAAGGATCATTTTGACTGTCTCCAGAAGTTAGATCAGATGGCCAATGCAATTTGGTGCTAGGCCTTTCCCTTTAGGTTTTACCCCAACAATGTTTTCATTAGTTTCGCTCACTCTCAAAATCAAGCATTTTACAGCAGGTTGGAGCACCATGCATCTTAGCAGAGGAATAAGGTAGGGAAGAATTCAAATACTCATTTTGACTGCCTCCAGAAGTTAGATCAGATGGCCAATGCAATTTGGTGCTAGGCCTTTCCCTTTAGGTTTTACCCCAACAATGTTTTCATTAGTTTCGCTCACTCTCAAAATCAAGCATTTTACAGCAGGTTGGAGCACCTTGCATCTGAGCAGAGGAATAGGGTAGGGAAGAATTGAAATACTCATTTTAACTGCCTCCAGAAGTTAGATCAGATGGAGAATGCAATTTGGTGCTAGGCCTTTCCCTTTAGGTTTTACCCCAACAATGTTTTCATTAGTTTCGCTCACACTCAAAATCAAGCATTTTACAGCAGGTTGGAGCACCCTGTATATCAGCAGAGGAAAGAGGTAGGGAAGAATTCTAAGGATCATTTTGACTGCCTCCAGAAGTTAGATCAGATGACCAATGCAATTTGGTGCTAGGCCTTTCCCTTTAGGTTTTACCCCAACAAAGTTTTCATTACTTTCGCTCACTCTCGAAATCAAACATTTTAGAGCTGATTGGAGCACCCTGCTTCTCAGTTGAGGAATAAGGTAGGGAAGAATTCAAATACTCATTTTGACTGCCTTCAGAAGTTAGATCAGATGGCTAATGCAATTTGGTGCTAGGCCTTTCCCTTTAGGTTTCAAACCATCAATGTTTTCATTAGTTTCGCTCACTCTCGAAATCAAGCATTTTACAGAAGGTTGGAGCACCTTCTATCTCAGTAGAGGAAAGAGGCAGGGAAGAATTGAAATACTCATTTTGACTGCCTCCAGAAGTTAGATCAGATGGCCAATGCAATTTGGTGCTAGGCCTTTCCCTTTAGGTTTTACCCCAACAATGTTTTCATTAGTTTTGCTCACTCTCAAAATCAAGCATTTTTGAAGGAGGTTGGAGCACCTTGCATCTGAGCAGAGAAATAGGGTAGGGAAGAATTCAAATACTCATTTTAACTGCCTTCAGAAGTTAGATCAGATGGCCAATGCAATTTGGTGCTAGGCCTTTCCCTTTAGGTTTTACCCCAACAATGTTTTCATTAGTTTCGCTCACTCTCGAAATCATGCATTTTACAGCAGGGTGGGCCACCCTGTATCTCAGCAGAGGAAAGAGGTAGGGAAGAATTGAAATACTCATTTTGTCTGCCTCCAGAATTTAGATCAGATGGACAATGCAATTTGGTGCTAGGCCTTTCCCTTTAGGTTTTACCCGAACAATGTTTTCATTAGTTTCGCTCACTCTCGAAATCAAACATTTTACAGCTGATTGGAGCACCCTGTATCTCAGTTGAGGAATAAGGTAGGGAAGAATTAAAATACTCATTTTGACTGCCTCCAGAAGTTAGATCAGATGGCTTATGCAATTTGGTGCTAGGCCTTTCCCTTTAGGTTTTAAACTAACAATGTTTTCATTAGTTTCGCTCACTCTCGAAATCAAGCATTTTACAGCAGGTTGGAGCACCTTCTATCTGAGCAGAGGAATAAGGTAGGGAAGAATTCAAATAGTCCTTTTGACTGCCTCCAGAAGTTAGATCAGATGGCCAATGAAATTTGGTGCTAGGCCTTTCCCTTTAGGTTTTACCCCAATAATGTTTTCATTAGTTTCGATCACTCTCGAAATCAAGCATTTTACAACAGTTTGGAGCACCTTGTATCTGAGCAGAGGAAAAAGGTAGGGAAGAATTCAAATACTCATTTTGACTGCCTCCAGAAGTTTGATCAGATGGCCAATGCAATTTGGTGCTAGGCCTTTCCCTTTAGGTTTTAAACCAACAATGTTTTCATTAGTTTCGCTCACTCTCGAAATCAGGCAAATTACAGCAGGTTGGAGCACCTTGTATCTGAGCAGAGGGAGGAGGTAGGGAAGAATTCAAATACTCATTTTGACTGCCTCCCGAAGTTAGATCAGATTGCCAATGCAATTTGGTGCTAGGCCTTTCCCTTTAGGTTTTACCCCAATAGTGTTTTCATTTGTTTCGATCACTCTCAAAATCAAGCATTGTAAAGCAGGTTGGAGCACCCTGCATCTCAGTAGAGGAAAGAGGTAGGGAAGAATTCAAATACTCATTTTGACTGCCTCCAGAAGTTAGATCCGATGGCAAATGCAATTTGGTGCTAGGCCTTTCCCTTTAGGTTTTACCCAAACAATGTTTTCATTAGGTTCGCTCACTCTCAAAATCAAGCATTTTAAAGCAGTGTGGAGCACCCTGTATATCAGCAGAGGAAAGAGGTAGGGAAGAATTCAAATACTCATTTTGACTGCCTCCAGAAGTTAGATCAGATGGCAAAGGCAATTTGGTGCTAGGTCTTTCCCTTTAGGTTTTACCCCAACAAAGTTTTCATTAGTTTCGATCACTCTCGAAATCAAACATTTTACTGCAGGTTGGAGCACCCTGTATCTCAGGAGAGGAATAAGGTAGGGAAGAATTCAAATATTCATTTTAACTGCCTCCAGAAGTTAGATCAGATGGCCAATGCAATTTGGTGCTAGGCCTTTCCCTTTAGGTTTTACCTGAATAATGTTTTCATTAGTTTCGATCACTCTCGAAATCAAACATTTTACAGCTGATTGGAGCACCCTGTATCTCAGCAGAGGAATAAGGTAGGGAAGAATTCAAATACTCATTTTGACTGCCTCCAGCAGTTAGATCTGATGGCCAATGCAATTTGGTGCTAGGCCTTTCCCTTTAGGTTTTAAACCAACAATGTTTTCATTAGTTTCGCTCACTCTCGAAATCAAGCATTTTACAGCAGGTTGGAGCACCTTCAATCTGAGCAGAGGAATAAGGTAGGGAAGAATTCAAATACTCCTTTTGACTGCCTGCAGAAGTTAGATCAGATGGCCAATGCAATTTGGTGCTAGGCCTTTCCCTTTAGGTTTTACCCCAACAATGTTTTCATTAGTTTCGCTCACTCTCGAAATGAAGCATTTTACAGCAGGTTGGAGCACCCTGTATATCAGCAGAGGAAAGAGGTAGGGAGGAATTCTAAGGATCATTTTTACTGCCTCCAGAAGTTATATCATATGGCCAATGCAATTTGGTGCTAGGCCTTTCCCTTTAGGTTTTACCCCAATAGTGTTTTCATTCGTTTCGCTCACTCTCGAAATCAAGCATTTTACAGCAGGTTGGAGCACCCTCTATCTCAGCAGAGGAAAGAGGTAGGGAAGAATTGAAATACTCATTTTGACTGCCTCCAGAAGTTAGATCAGATGGCCAATGCAATTTGGTGCTAGGCCTTTCCCTTTAGGTTTTACCCCAACAATGTTTTCATTAGTTTCGCTCACTCTCAAAATCAAGCATTTTACTGCAGGTTGGACCACCCTGTATCTCTGCAGAGGGAGGAGGTAGGGAAGAATTCTAAGGATCATTTTGACTGTCTCCAGAAGTTAGATCAGATGGCCAATGCAATTTGGCGCTAGGCCTTTCCCTTTAGGTTTTACCCCAACAAAGTTTTCGTTAGTTTCGATCCCTCTCGAAATCAAGCATTTTACAGCAGGATGGACCACCCTGTATCTCAGCAGAGGAAAGAGGTAGGGAAGAATTGAAATACTCATTTTGACTGCCTCCAGAAGTCGGATCAGATGGCCAATGCAATTTGGTGCTAGGCCTTTCCCGTTAGGTTTTACCCCAACAATGTTTTCATTAGTTTCGCTCACTCTCAAAATCAGGCATATTACAGCAGGTTGGAGCACCTTGTATCTGAGCAGAGGAAAGAGGTAGGGAAGAATTCTAAGGATCATTTTGACTGTCTCCAGAAATTAGATCAGATGGCCAATGCAATTTGGTGCTAGGCCTTTCCCTTTAGGTTTTACCCAACAATGTTTTCATTAGTTTCGATCACTCTCAAAATCAAGCATTTTACAGGAGGTTGGACCACCCTTTATCTCAGCAGAGGAAAGAGGTAGGGAAGAATTCTAAGGATCTTTTTGACTGCCTCCAGAAGTTAGATCAGAGGGCCAATGCGATTTGGTGCTAGGCCTTTCCCTTTAGGTTTTACCCCAACAATGTTTTCATTAGTTTCGCTCACTCTCAAAATCAACCTTTTTTGCAGTATGTTGGAACACCTTGCATCTGAGCAGAGGAATAAGGTAGGGAAGAATTCAAATACTCATTTTGACTGCCTCCAGAAGTTAGATCAGATGGCCAATGCAATTTGGTGCTAGGCCTTTCCCTTTAGGTTTTACCCGAACTATGTTATCATTAGTTTCGCTCACTCTCGGAATCAAGCATTTTAAAGCAGGTTGGAGCACCTTTTATCTCAGCAGAGGAATAAGGTAGGGAAGAATTCAAATACTCATTTTGACTACCTCCAGAAGTTAGATCAGATGGCCAATGCAATTTGGTGCTAGGTCTTTTCCTTTAGGTTTTACCCCAACAATGTTTTCATTAGTTTCGCTCACTCTCGAAATCATGCATTTTACAGCAGGGTGGGCCACCCTGTATCTCAGCAGAGGAAAGAGGTAGGGAAGAATTGAAATACTCATTTTGTCTGCCTCCAGAATTTAGATCAGATGGACAATGCAATTTGGTGCTAGGCCTTTCCCTTTAGGTTTTACCCCAACAATGTTTTCATTAGTTTCGATCACTCTCAAAATCAAGCATTTTAAAGCAGGTTGGAGCACCTTGCATCTGAGCAGAGGAAAGAGGTAAGGAGGAATTCTAAGGATCATTTTGACTGTCTCCAGAAGTTACATCAGATGGCCAATGCAATTTGGCGCTAGGCCTTTCCCTTTAGGTTTTACCCCAACAAAGTTTTCATTAGTTTCGATCACTCTCGAAATCAAACATTTTACTGCAGGTTGGAGCACCCTGAATCTCAGTTGAGGAATAAGGTAGGGAAGAATTCAAATACTCATTTTGACTGCCTCCAGAAGTTAGATCAGATGGCTTATGCAATTTGGTGCTAGGCCTTTCCCTTTAGGTTTTAAACTAACAATGTTTTCTTTAGTTTCGCTCACTCTCGAAATCAAGCATTTTACAGCAGGTTGGAGCACCTTCTATCTGAGCAGAGGAATAAGGTAGGGAAGAATTCAAATAGTCCTTTTGACTGCCTCCAGAAGTTAGGTCAGATGGCCAATGCAATTTGGTGCTAGGCCTTTCCCTTTAGGTTTTACCCCAATAATGTTTTCATTAGTTTCGATCACTCTCGAAATCAAGCATTTTACAGCAGGTTGGAGAACCTTGTATCTGAGCAGAGGAATAAGGTACGGAACAATTGAAATACTCATTTTGACTGCCTCCAGAAGTTTGATCAGATAGCCAATGCAATTTGGTGCTAGGCCTTTCCCTTTAGGTTTTAAACCAACAATGTTTTCATTAGTTTCGCTCACTCACGAAATCAGGCAAATTACAGCAGGTTGGAGCACCTTGTATCTGAGCAGAGGGAGGAGGTAGGGAAGAATTCAAATACTCATTTTGACTGCCTCCAGAAGTTAGATGAGATTGCCAATGCAATTTGGTGCTAGGCCTTTCCCTTTAGGTTTTGCCCCAATAGTGTTTCCATTAGTTTCGATCACTCTCAAAATCAAGCATTGTAAAGCAGGTTGGAGCACCCTGCATCTCAGTAGAGGAAAGAGGTAGGGAAGAATTCAAATACTCATTTTGACTGCCTCCAGAAGTTAGATCAGATGGACAATGCAATTTGGTGCTAGGCCTTTCCCTTTAGGTTTTACCCCAACAATGTTTTCATTAGTTTCGATCACTCTCGAAATCAAACATTTTGCAGCAGGTTGGAGCACCCTGTATCTCAGCAGAGGAAAGAGGTAGGGAAGAATTCAAATACTCATTTTGACTGCCTCCAGAAGTTAGATCAGATGGCCAATGCAATTTGGTGCTAGGCCTTTCCCTTTAGGTTTTACCCGAACTATGTTATCATTAGTTTCGCTCACTCTCGGAATCAAGCATTTTAAAGCAGGTTGGAGCACCTTTTATCTGAGCAGAGGAATAAGGTAGGGAAGAATTCAAATACTCATTTTGACTACCTCCAGAAGTTAGATCAGATGGCCAATGCAATTTGGTGCTAGGTCTTTCCCTTTAGGTTTTACCCCAACAATGTTTTCATTAGTTTCGCTCACTCTCGAAATCATGCATTTTACAGCAGGGTGGGCCACCCTGTATCTCAGCAGAGGAAAGAGGTAGGGAAGAATTGAAATACTCATTTTGTCTGCCTCCAGAATTTAGATCAGATGGACAATGCAATTTGGTGCTAGGCCTTTCCCTTTAGGTTTTACCCGAACAATGTTTTCATTAGTTTCGATCACTCTCAAAATCAAGAATTTTAAAGCAGGTTGGAGCACCTTGCATCTGAGCAGAGGAAAGAGGTAAGGAGGAATTCTAAGGATCATTTTGACTGTCTCCAGAAGTTAGATCAGATGGCCAATGCAATTTGGCGCTAGGCCTTTCCCTTTAGGTTTTACCCCAACAATGTTTTCATTAGTTTCGATCACTCTCGAAATCAAACATTTTACTGCAGGTTGGAGCACCCTGTATCTCAGCAGAGGAAAGAGGTAGGGAAGAATTCAAATATTCATTTTAACTGCCTCCAGAAGTTAGATCAGATGGCCAATGCAATTTGGTGCTAGGCCTTTCCCTTTAGGTTTTACCTGAATAATGTTTTCATTAGTTTCGATCACTCTCGAAATCATACATTTTACAGCTGATTGGAGCACCCTGTATCTCAGCAGAGGAATAAGGTAGGGAAGAATTCAAATACTCATTTTGACTGCCTCCGGAAGTTAGATCAGATGGCTAATGCAATTTGATGCTAGGCCTTTCCCTTTAGGTTTTAAACCAACAATGTTTTCATTAGTTTCGCTCACTCCCGAAATCAAGCATTTTACAGCAGGTTGGAGCACCTTCAATCTGAGCAGAGGAATAAGGTAGGGAAGAATTCAAATACTCCTTTTGACTGCCTCCGGAAGTTAGATCAGATGGCCAATGCAATTTGGTGCTAGGCCTTTCCCTTTAGGTTTTACCCCAACAAAGTTTTCATTATTTTCGATCACTCTCAAATTCAAGCATTTTACAGTGGGTTGGACCACCCTGTATCTCAGCAGAAGAAAGAGGTAGGGAAGAATTCTAAGGATCATTTTGACTGTCTCCAGAAGTTAGATCAGATGGCCAATGCAATTTGGCGCTAGGCCTTTCCCTTTAGGTTTTACCCCAACAAAGTTTTCATTAGTTTCGATCACTCTCGAAATCAAGCATTTTACAGCAGGATGGACCACCCTGTATCTCAGCAGAGGAAAGAGGTAGGGAAGAATTGAAATACTCATTTTGACTGCCTCCAGAAGTTAGATCAGATGGACAATGCAATTTGGTGCTAGGCCTTTCCCTTTAGGTTTTACCCCAACAATGTTTTCATTAGTTTCGCTCACTCTCAAAATCAGGCATATTACAGCAGGTTGGAGCACCTTGTATCTGAGCAGAGGAAAGAGGTAGGGAAGAATTCTAAGGATCATTTTGACTGTCTCCAGAAATTAGATCAGATGGCCAATGCAATTTGGTGCTAGGCCTTTCCCTTTAGGTTTTACCCCAACAATGTTTTCATTAGTTTCGATCACTCTCAAAATCAAGCATTTTACAGCAGGTTGGACCACCCTTTATCTCAGCAGAAGAAAGAGGTAGGGAAGAATTCTAAGGATCTTTTTGACTGCCTCCAGAAGTTACATCAGAGGGCCAATGCGATTTGGTGCTAGGCCTTTCCCTTTAGGTTTTACCCGAACTATGTTATCATTAGTTTCGCTCACTCTCGGAATCAAGCATTTTAAAGCAGGTTGGAGCACCTTTTATCTGAGCAGAGGAATAAGGTAGAGAAGAATTCAAATACTCATTTTGACTACCTCCAGAAGTTAGATCAGATGGCCAATGCAATTTGGTGCTAGGTCTTTCCCTTTAGGTTTTACCCCAACAATGTTTTCATTAGTTTCGCTCACTCTCGAAATCATGCATTTTACAGCAGGGTGGGCCACCCTGTATCTCAGCAGAGGAAAGAGGTAGGGAAGAATTGAAATACTCATTTTGTCTGCCTCCAGAATTTAGATCAGATGGACAATGCAATTTGGTGCTAGGCCTTTCCCTTTAGGTTTTACCCCAACAATGTTTTCATTAGTTTCGCTCACTCTCAAAATCAAGCATTTTAAAGCAGGTTGGAGCACCTTGCATCTGAGCAGAGGAAAGAGGTAAGGAGGAATTCTAAGGATCATTTTGACTGCCTCCAGAAGTTAGATCAGATGGCCAATGCAATTTGGCGCTAGGCCTTTCCCTTTAGGTTTTACCCCAACAAAGTTTTCATTAGTTTCGATCTTTCTCGAAATCAAACATTTTACTGCAGGTTGGAGCACCCTGTATCTCAGTTGAGGAATAAGGTAGGGAAGAATTCAAATACTCATTTTGACTGCCTCCAGAAGTTAGATCAGATGGCTTATGCAATTTGGTGCTAGGCCTTTCCCTTTAGGTTTTAAACTAACAAAGTTTTCATTAGTTTCGCTCACTCTCGAAATCAAGCATTTTACAGCAGGTTGGAGCGCCCTGTATCTCAGCAGAGGGAGGAGGTAGGGAAGAATTCAAATAGTCCTTTTGACTGCCTCCAGAAGTTAGGTCAGATGGCCAATGCAATTTGGTGCTAGGCCTTTCCCTTTAGGTTTTAAACTAACAATGTTTTCATTAGTTTCGCTCACTCTCGAAATCAAGCATTTTACAGCAGGTTGGAGCACCTTCTATCTGAGCAGAGGAATAAGGTAGGGAAGAATTCAAATAGTCCTTTTGACTGCCTCCAGAAGTTAGATCGGATGGCCAATGCAATTTGGTGCTAGGCCTTTCCCTTTTGCTTTTACCCCAACAATGTTTTCATTAGTTTCGCTCACTCTCAAAATCAAGCATTGTAAAGCAGGCTGGAGCACCCTGTATCTCAGCAGAGGAATAAGGTAGGGAAGAATTCAAATACTCATTTTGACTGCCTCCAGAAGTTAGATCAGATGGCCAATGCAATTTGGTGCTAGGTCTTTCCCTTTAGGTTTTACCCCAATAGTGTTTTCATTAGTTTCGCTCACTCTCGAAATCAAGCATTTTACAGCAGGCTGGAGCACCCTGTATCTCAGCAGAGGAATAAGGTAGGGAAGAATTCAAATACTCATTTTGACTGTCTCCAGAAGTTAGATCAGATGGCCAATGAAATTTGGTGCTAGGCCTTTCCCTTTAGGTTTTACCCCAACAAAGTTTTCATTAGTTTCAATCAATCTCGAAATCAAGCATTTTACAGCAGGTTGGAGCACCCTGTATCTCAGGAGAGGAATAAGGTAGGGAAGAATTCAAATACTCATTTTGACTGCCTCCAGAAGTTAGATCAGATGGCCAATGCAATTTGGTGCTAGGCCTTTCCCTTTAGGTTTTACCCCAGCAATGTTTTCATTAGTTTCGATCACTCTCAAAATCAACCGTTTTACAGCAGGTTGGAGCACCTTTTATCTGAGTAGAGGAATAAGGTAGGGAAGAATTCAAATACTCATTTTGACTGACTCCAGAAGTTAGATCAGATGGCCAATGCAATTTGGTGCTAGGCCTTTCCCTTTAGGTTTTACACCAACAAAGTTTTCATTAGTTTCGATCACTCTCAAAATCAAGCATTTTACAGTGGGTTGGACCACCCTGTATCTCAGCAGAAGAAAGAGGTAGGGAAGAATTCTAAGGATCATTTTGACTGTCTCCAGAAGTTAGATCAGATGGCCAATGCAATTTGGTGATACGCCTTTCCCTTTAGGTTTTACCCCAACAATGTTTTCATTAGTTTCGCTCACTCTCTAAATCAAGCATTTTACAGCAGGGTGGACCACCCTGTATCTCAGCAGAGGAAAGAGGTAGGGAAGAATTGAAATACTCATTTTGTCTGCCTCCAGAATTTAGATCAGATGGACAATGCAATTTGGTTCTAGGCCTTTCCCTTTAGGTTTTACCCGAACAATGTTTTCATAAGGTTCGCTCACTCTCAAAATCAAGCATTTTAAAGCAGGTTGGAGCACCTTGCATCTGAGCAGAGGAAAGAGGTAAGGAGGAATTCTAAGGATCATTTTGACTGTCTCCAGAAGTTAGATCAGATGGCCAATGCAATTTGGCGCTAGGCCTTTGCCTTTAGGTTTTACCCCAATAATGTTTTCATTAGTTTCGCTCACTCTCAAAATCAAACATTTTACAGCTGATTGGAGCACCCTGTATCACAGTTGAGGAATAAGGTAGGGAAGAATTCAAATACTCATTTTGACTGCCTCCAGAAGTTAGATCAGATGGCTTATGCAATTTGGTGCTAGGCCTTTCCCTTTAGGTTTTAAACCAACAATGTTTTCATTAGTTTCGCTCACTCTCGAAATCAAGCATTTTACAGCAGGTTGGAGCACCTTCTATCTGAGCAGAGGAATAAGGTAGGGAAGAATTCAAATAGTCCTTTTGACTGCCTCCAGAAGTTAGATCAGATGGCCAATGCAATTTGGTGCTAGGCCTTTCCCTTTAGGTTTTACCCCAACAATGTTTTCATTAGTTTCGATCACTCTCGAAATCAAGCATTTTACAACAGGTTGGAGCACCTTGTATCTGAGCAGAGGAAAAAGGTAGGGAAGAATTCAAATACTCATTTTGACTGCCTCCAGAAGTTTGATCAGATGGCGAATGCAATTTGGTGCTAGGCCTTTCCCTTTAGGTTTTAAACCAACAATGTTTTCATTAGTTTCGCTCACTCTCGAAAACAGGCAAATTACAGCAGGTTGGAGCACCCTGTATCTGAGCAGAGGGAGGAGGTAGGGAAGAATTCAAATACTCATTTTGACTGCCTCCTGAAGTTAGATCAGATTGCCAATGCAATTTGGTGCTAGGCCTTTCCCTTTAGGTTTTACCCGAATAATGTTTTCATTAGTTTCGCTCACTCTCAAAATCAAGCATTGTAAAGCAGGTTGGAGCACCCTGTATCTCAGCAGAGGAATAAGGTAGGGAAGAATTCAAATACTCATTTTGACTGTCTCCAGAAGTTAGATAAGATGGCTAATGCAATTTGGTGCTAGGCCTTTCCCTTTTGCTTTTTCCCCCAGTAATGTTTTCATTAGTTTCGATCACTCTCGAAATCAAGCATTTTACAACAGGTTGGAGCACCTTCTATCTGAGCAGAGGAAAAAGGTAGGGAATAATTCAAATACTCATTTTGACTGCCTCCAGAATTTTGATCAGATGGCCAATGCAATTTGGTGCTAGGCCTTTCCCTTTAGGTTTTACCCCAACAAAATTTTCATTAGTTTCCATCACTCTCAAAATCAAGCATTTTACAACAGGTTGGACCACCCTGTATCTCAGCAGAAGAGAGAGGTAGGGAAGAATTGAAATACTCATTTTGACTGCCTCCAGAAGTTAGATCAGATGGCCAATGCAATTTGGTACTAGGCCTTTCCCTTTAGGTTTTACCCCAACAATGTTTTCATTAGTTTCGCTCACTCTCGAAATCAAGCATTTTACATCAGGTTGGAGCACCCTGTATCTCAGCAGAGGGAGGAGGTAGGGAAGAATTCTAAGGATCTTTTTGACTGTCTCCAGAAGTTAGATCGGATGGCCAATGCAATTTGGTGCTAGGCCTTTCCCTTTAGGTTTTACCCCAACAATGTTTTCATTAGTTTCGCTCACTCTCAAAATCAAGCATTTTAAAGCAGGTTGGAGCACCCTGTATCACAGCAGAGGAAAGAGGTAGGGAAGAATTGAAATACTCATTTTGACTGCCTCCAGAAGTTAGATCAGATGGCCAATGCAATTTGGTGCTAGGCCTTTCCCTTTAGGTTTTACCCCATCAAAGTTTTCATTAGTTTCGATCACTCTCAAAATCAAGCATTTTACAGCAGGTTGGAGCACCCGGTATCTCATCAGAAGAAAGAGGTAGGGAAGAATTCTAAGGATCATTTTGACTGTCTCCAGAAGTTAGATCAGATGGCAAACGCAATTTGGTGCTAGGCCTTTCCCTTTAGGTTTTACCCCAACAAAGTTTTCATTAGTTTCGATCACTCTCAAAATCAAGCATTTTACAGCAGGTTGGAGCACCTTGTATCTTAGCAGAGGAATAAGGTACGGAAGCACTGAAATACTCATTTTGACTGCCTCCAGAACTTAGATCAGATGGCCAAAGTAATTTGGTGCTAGGCCTTTCCCTTTAGGTTTTACCCCAACAATGTTTTCATTAGTTTCGCTCACTCTCAACATCAAGCATTTTTGCAGCAGGTTGGAGCACCTTGCATCTGAGCAGAGGAATAAGGTAGGGAAGAATTCAAATACTCATTTTAACTACCTCCAGAAGTTAGATCAGATGGCCAATGCAATTTGGTGCTAGGCCTTTCCCTTTAGGTTTTACCCCAACAATGTTTTCATTAGTTTCGCTCACACTCAAAATCAAGCATTTTAGAGCAGGTTGGAGCACCCTGTATATCAGCAGAGGAAAGAGGTAGGGAAGAATTCTAAGGATCATTTTGACTGTCTCCTGAAGTTAGATCAGATGACCAATGCAATTTGGTGCTAGGCCTTTCCCTTTAGATTTTACCCCTACAATGTTTTCATTAGTTTCGCTCACTCTCAAAATCAGGCATATTTGAGCAGGTTGGAGCACCTTCTATCTGAGCAGAGGAATAAGGTAGGGAAGAATTCAAATACTCATTTTGACTGCCTCCAGAAGTTATATCAGATGGCCAATGCAATTTGGTGCTAGGCCTTTCCCTTTAGGTTTTACCCCAACAATGTTTTCATTAGTTTCGCTCACTCTCGAAATCAAGCATTTTACAGCAGGTTGGAGCACCCTGCATCTCAGCAGAGGAAAGAGGTAGGGAATAATTCTAAGGATCATTTTGACTGTCTCCAGAAGTTAGATCAGATGGCCAATGCAATTTGGTGCTAGGTCTTTCCCTTTAGGTTTTACCCCCACAATGTTTTCATTAGTTTCGCTCACACTCAAAATCAAGCATTTTAGAGCAGGTTGGAGCACCCTGTATATCAGCAGAGGAAAGATGTAGGGAAGAATTCTAAGGATCATTTTGACTGTCTCCAGAAGTTAGATCAGATGGCCAATGCAATTTGGTGCTAGGCCTTTCCCTTTAGGTTTTACCCCAACAATGTTTTCATTAGTTT
This sequence comes from Melanerpes aurifrons, assembly GCA_011125475.1. Taxonomy (NCBI): domain Eukaryota; kingdom Metazoa; phylum Chordata; class Aves; order Piciformes; family Picidae; genus Melanerpes; species Melanerpes aurifrons. Next base: position 181,905 of record WWNC01000249.1, read on the forward strand.
CGCTCACACTCAAAATCAAGCATTTTAGAGCAGGTTGGAGCACCCTGTATATCAGCAGAGGAAAGAGGTAGGGAAGAATTCTAAGGATCATTTTGACTGTCTCCAGAAGTTAGATCAGATGGCCAATGCAATTTGGTACTAGGCCTTTCCCTTTAGGTTTTACCCCAACAATGTTTTCATTAGTTTCGCTCACTCTCGAAATCAAGAATTTTACAGCAGGTTGCAGCACCTTCTATCTCAGCAGAGGAAAGAGGCTGGGAAGAATTCAAATACTCATTTTAACTACCTCCAGAAGTTAGATCGGATGGCCAATGCAATTTGGTGCTAGGCCTTTCCCTTTAGGTTTTACCCCAACAAAGTTTTCATTAGTTTCGCTCACACTCAAAATCAAGCATTTTAGAGCAGGTTGGAGCACCCTGTATATCAGCAGAGGAAAGAGGTAGGGAAGAATTCTAAGGATCATTTTGACTGTCTCCAGAAGTTAGATCAGATGACCAATGCAATTTGGTGCTAGGCCTTTCCCTTTAGATTTTACCCCAACAATGTTTTCATTAGTTTCGCTCACTCTCAAAATCAAGCATTTTACAGCAGGTTGGAGCACCTTCTATCTCAGCAGAGGAAAGAGGTAGGGAAGAATTGAAATACTCATTTTGACTGCCTCCAAAAGTTAGATCAGATGGACAATGCAATTTGGTGCTAGGCCTTTCCCTTTAGGTTTTACCCCAACAATGTTTTCATTAGTCTCGCTCACTCTCGAAATCAAGCATTTTACAGCAGGTTGGAGCACCTTCTATCTCAGCAGAGGAAAGAGGTAGGGAAGAATTGAAATACTCATTTTGACTGCCTCCAGTAGTTAAAACAGATGGACAATGCAATTTGGTGCTAGGCCTTTCCCTTTAGGTTTTACCCCAACAATGTTTTCATTAGTTTCGCTCACACGCAAAATCAAGCATTTTACAGCAGGTTGGAGCACCTTCTATCTCAGCAGATGAAAGAGGTAGGGAAGAATTCAAATACTCATTTTGACTGCCTCCAGAAGTTAGATCAGAAGGCCAATGCAATTTGGTGCTTGGCCTTTCCCTTTAGGTTTTACCCTAACAATGTTTTCATTAGTTTCGCTCACTCTCGAAATCAGGCATATTTGAGCAGGTTGGAGCACCTTGTATCTGAGCAGAGGAATAAGGTAGGGAAGAATTCAAATACTCATTTTGACTGCCTCCAAAAGTTAGATCAGATGGCCAATGCAATTTGGTGCTAGGCCTTTCCCTTTAGGTTTTCCCCCAACAATGTTTTCATTAGTTTCCATCACTCTCAAAATCAAGCATTTTAAAGCAGGTTGAAGCACCTTCTATCTCAGCAGAGGAAAGAGGTAGGGAAGAATTCAAATACTCATTTTGACTGCCTGCAGAAGTTAGATCAGATGGCCAATGCAATTTGGTACTAGGCCTTTCCCTTTAGGTTTTACCCGAAATATGTTTTCATTAGTTTCGCTCACTCTCAAAATCAAGCATTTTTGCAGCAGGTTGGAGCACCTTGCATCTGAGCAGAGGAATAAGGTAGGGAAGAATTCTAAGGATTTTTCTGACTGCCTCCAGAAGTTAGATCAGATGGCCAATGCAATTTGGTGCTAGGCCTTTCCCTTTAGGTTTTACCCCAACAATGTTTTCATTAGTTTCGCTCACTCTCGAAAACAAGCATTTTAAAGCAGTGTGGAGCACCCTGTATCTCAGCAGAGGAAAGAGGTAGGGAAGAACTGAAATACTCATTTTGACTGCCTCGAGAAGTTACATCAGATGGCCAATGCAATTTGGTGCTAGGCCTTTCCGTTTAGGTTTTACCCCAACAATGTTTTCATTAGTTTCGATCACTCTCAAAATCAAGCATTTTACAGCAGGGTGGAGCACCCTGTATCTCAGCAGAGGGAGGAGATAGGGAAGAATTCTAAGGATCTTTTTTACTGCCTCCAGAAGTTAGATCAGATGGCCAATGCAATTTGGTGCTAGGCCTTTCCCTTTAGGTTTTACCCCAACAATGTTTTCATTAGTTTCGCTCACTCTCAATATCAAGCATTTTTGCAGCAGGTTGGAGCACCTTGCATCTGAGCAGAGGAATAAGGTGGGGAGGAATTCAAATACTCATTTTGACTGCCTCCAGAAGTTAGATCTGATGGCCAATGCAATTTGGTGCTAGGCCTTTCCCTTTAGGTTTTACCCCAACAATGTTTTCATTAGTTTTGCTCACTCTCGAAATCAAGCATATTACAGCAGGTTGGAGCACCTTCTATCTGAGCAGAGGAAAGAGGTAGGGAAGAATTGAAATACTCATTTTGACTGTCTCCAGAAGTTAGATCAGATGGACAATGCAATGTGGTGCTAGGCCGTTCCTTTTAGGTTTTACCCCTACAATGTTTTCATTGGTTTCGCTCACACTCAAAATCAAGCATTTTACAGCAGGTTGGAGCACCCTGTATATCAGCAGAGGAAAGAGGTTGGGAAGAATTCTAAGGATCATTTTGACTGCCTCCAGAAGTTAGATCAGATGGCCAATGCAATTTGGTGCTAGGCCTTTCCCTTTAGGTTTTACCCCAACAATATTTTCATTAGTTTCGCTCACTCTCAAAATCAAGTATTTTACAGCAGGTTGGACCACCCTGTATCTCAGCAGAAGAGAGAGGTAGGGAAGAATTCTAAGGATCATTTTGACTGTCTCCAGAAATTAGATCAGATGGCCAATGCAATTTGGTGCTAGGCCTTTCCCTTTAGGTTTTACCCCAACAATGTTTTCATTAGTTTCGCTCACTCTCGAAATCAAGAATTTTACAGCAGGTTGGAGCACCTTCTATCTCAGCAGAGGAAAGAGGTAGGGAAGAATTGAAATACTCATTTTGACTGCCTCCAGAAGTTAGATCAGATGGACAATGCAATTTGGTGCTTGGCCTTTCCCTTTAGGTTTTACCCCAAGAATGTTATCATTAGTTTCGATCACTCTCAAAATCAAGCATTTTAAAGCAGGTTGGAGCACCCTGTATCTCAGCAGAGGAAAGAACTAGGGAAGAATTGAAATACTCATTTTGACTGCCTCCAGAAGTTAGATCAGATGGCCAATGCAATTTGGTGCTAGGTCTTTCCCTTTAGGTTTTACCCCAACAATGTTTTCATTAGTTTCGATCACTCTCAAAATCAAGCATTTTACAGCAGGTTGGAGCACCCTGTATCTCAGCAGAGGGAGGAGGTAGGGAAGAATTCTAAGGATCTTTTTGACTGCCTCCAGAAGTTAGATCAGATGGCCAATGAAATTTGGTGCTAGGCCTTTCCCTTTAGGTTTTACCCCAACAATGTTTTCATTAGTTTCGCTCACTCTCAATATCAAGCATTTTTGCATCAGGTTGGAGCACCTTGCATCTGAGCAGAGGAATAAGGTGGGGAGGAATTCAAATACTCATTTTGACTGCCTCCAGAAGTTAGATCAGATGGCCAATGCAATTTGGTGCTAGGCCTTTCCCTTTAGGTTTTACCCCAACAATGTTTTCATTAGTTTCGCTCACTCTCGAAATCAAGCATTTTACAGCAGGTCGGAGCACCTTCTATCTCAGCAGAGGAAGGAGGTAGGGAAGAATTGAAATACTCATTTTGACTGCCTCCAGAAGTTAGATCAGATGGCCAATGCAATTTGGTGCTAGGCCTTTCCCTTTGGGTTTTACCCCAGCAATGTTTTCATTAGTTTCGATTACTCTCAAAATCAAGCATTTTACAGCAGGTTGGAGCACCTTATATCTGAGCAGAGGAGTAAGGTAGGGAAGAATTCAAATACTCATTTTGACTGACTCCAGAAGTTAGATCAGATGGCCAATGCAATTTGGTGCTAGGCTTTTCCCTTTAGGTTTTACCCCAATAATGTTTTCATTAGTTTCGCTCACTCTCGAAGTCAGGCAAATTACAGCAGGTTGGAGCACCTTGTATCTGAGCCGAGGAATAAGGTGCGGAAGAATTCAAATACTCATTTTGACTGCCTCCAGAAGTTAGATCAGATGGCCAATGCAATTTGGTGCTAGGCCTTTCCTTTTAGGTTTTACCCCAACAAAGTTTTCATTCGTTTCGCTCACACTCAAAATCAGGCATATTACAGCAGGTTGGAGCACCTTGTATCTGAGCAGAGGAATAAGGTAGGGAAGAATTCAAATACTCCTTTTGACTGCCTCCAGAAGTTAGATCAGATGGCCAATGCAATTTGGTGCTAGGCCTTTCCCTTTAGGTTTTACCCCAACAATGTTTTCATTAGTTTCGCTCACTCTCGAAATCAAGCATTTTAAAGCAGTTTGGAGCACCTTCTATCTCAGCAGAGGAAAGAGGTAGGGAAGAATTGAAATACTCATTTTGACTGCCTGCAGAAGTTAGATCAGATGGACAATGCAATTTGGCGCAAGGCCTTTCCCTTTAGGTTTTACCCGAACTATATTTTCATTAGTTTCGCTCACTCTCGAAATCATGAATTTTACAGCAGGTTGGAGCACCTTCTAACGCAGCAGAGGAAAGAGGTAGGGAAGAATTGAAATACTCATTTCGACTGCCTTCAGAAGTTAGATCAGATGGACAATGCAATTTGGTGCTAGGTCTTTCCCTTTAGGTTTTACCCCAACAATGTTTTCATTAGTTTCGATCACTCTCAAAATCAAGCATTTTAAAGCAGGTTGGAGCACCCTGTATATCAGCAGAGGAAAGAGGTAGGGAAGAATTGAAATACTCATTTTGACTGCCTCCAGAAGTTACATCAGATGGCCCATGCAATTTGGTGCTAGGCCTTTCCCTTTAGGTTTTACCCCAACAATGTTTTCATTAGTTTCGATCACTCTCAAAATCAAGCATTTTACAGCAGGTTGGAGCACCCTGTATCTCAGCAGAGGGAGGAGGTAGGGAAGAATTCTAAGGATCTTTTTTGAATGTCTCCAGAAGTTAGATCAGATGGCCAATGCAATTTGGTGCTAGGCCTTTCCCTTTAGGTTTTACCCCAACAATGTTTTCATTAGTTTCGCTCACTCTCAATATCAAGCATTTTTGCAGCAGGTTGGAGCACCTTGCATCTGAGCAGAGGAATAAGGTGGGGAGGAATTCAAATACTCATTTTGACTGCCTCCAGAAGTTAGATCAGATGGCCAATGCAATTTGGTGCTAGGCCTTTCCCTTTAGGTTTTAACCCAACAATGTTTTCATTAGTTTCGCTCACTCTCAAAATGAAGCATTTTACAGCAGGTTGGAGCACCTTCTATCTCAGCAGAGGAAAGAGGTAGGGAAGAATTGAAATACTCATTTTGACTGCCTCCAGATGTTAGATCAGATGGCAAACGCAATTTGGTGCTAGGCCTTTCCTTTTAGGTTTTACCCCAACAATGTTTTCATTAGTTTCGCTCACACTCAAAATCAAGCATTTTACAGCAGGTTGGAGCACCCTGTATATCAGCAGAGGAAAGAGGTTGGGAAGAATTCTAAGGATCATTTTGACTGCCTCCAGAAGTTAGATCAGATGGCCAATGCAATTTGGTGCTAGGCCTTTCCCTTTAGGTTTTACCCCAACAATATTTTCATTAGTTTCGCTCACTCTCAAAATCAAGTATTTTACAGAATGTTGGAGCACCTTGCATCTGAGTAGAGGAATAAGGTAGGGAAGAATTCTAAGGATCTTTTTGACTGCCTCCAGAAGTTAGATCAGATGGCCAATGCAATTTGGTGCTAGGCCTTTCCCTTTAGGTTTTACCCCAACAATGTTTTCATTAGTTTCGATCACTCTCAAAATCAGGCATATTTGAGCAGGTTGGAGCACCCTGTATATCAGCAGAGGAAAGAGGTAGGGAAGAATTGAAATACTCATTTTGACTGTCTCCAGAAATTAGATCAGATGGCCTATGCAATTTAGTGCTAGGCCTTTCCCTTTAGGTTTTACCCCAACAATGTTTTCATTAGTTTCGCTCACTCTCGAAATCAAGAATTTTACAGCTGGTTGGAGCACCTTCTATCTCAGCAGAGGAAAGAGGTAGGGAAGAATTGAAATACACATTTTGACTGCCTCCAGAAGTTAGATCAGATGGACAATGCAATTTGGTGCTAGGCCTTTCCCTTTAGGTTTTACCCCAACAATGTTTTCATTAGTTACGATCACTCTCAAAATCAAGCATTTTAAAGCAGTGTGGAGCACCCTGTATCTCAGCAGAGGAAAGAGGTAGGGAAGAATTCAAATACTCATTTTGACTGCCTCCAGAAGTTAGATCAGATGGCCAATGCAATTTGGTGCTAGGTCTTTCCCTTTAGGTTTTACCCCAACAATGTTTTCATTAGTTTCGCTCACTCACAATATCAAGCATTTTAGCAGCAGGTTGGAGCACCTTCTATCTGAGCAGAGGAATAAGGTGGGGAGGAATTCAAATACTCATTTTGACTGCCTCCAGAAGTTAGATCAGATGGCCAATGCAATTTGGTGCTAGGCCTTTCCCTTTAGGTTTTAACCCAACAATGTTTTCATTAGTTTCGCTCACTCTCGAAATCGAGCATTTTACAGCAGGTTGGAGCACCCTGTATCTCAGGAGAGGAATAAGGTAGGGAAGAATTCTAAGGATCTTTTTGAATGTCTCCAGAAGTTAGATCACATGGCAAACGCAATTCGGTCCTAGGCCTTTCCCTTTAGGTTTTACCCCAACAATATTTTCATTAGTTTCGATCACTCTCAAAATCAAGTATTTTACAGCAGGTTGGACCACATTGCATCTGAGCAGAGGAATAAGGTAGGGAAGAATTCTAAGGATCTTTTTGACTGCCTCCAGAAGTTAGATCAGATGGCCAATGCAATTTGGTGCTAGGCCTTTCCCTTTAGGTTTTCCCCCAACAATGTTTTCATTAGTTTCGCTCACTCTCAATATCAAGCATTTTTGCAGCAGGTTGGAGCACCTTGCATCTGAGCAGAGGAATAAGGTGGGGAGGAATTCAAATACTCATTTTGACTGCCTCCAGAAGTTAGATCAGATGGCCAATGAAATTTGGTGCTAGGCCTTTCCCTTTAGGTTTTAACCCAACAATGTTTTCATTAGTTTCGCTCACTCTCGAAATCAGGCATATTTGAGCAGGTTGGAGCACCCTGTATATCAGCAGAGGAAAGAGGTAGGGAAGAATTGAAATACTCATTTTGACTGTCTCCAGAAATTAGATCAGATGGCCAATGCAATTTAGTGCTAGGCCTTTCCCTTTAGGTTTTACCCCAACAATGTTTTCATTAGTTTCGCTCACTCTCGAAATCCAGAATTTTACAGCTGGTTGGAGCGCCTTCTATCTCAGCAGAGGAAAGAGGTAGGGAAGAATTGAAATACTCATTTTGACTGCCTCCAGAAGTTAGATCAGATGGACAATGCAATTTGGTGCTAGGCCTTTCCCTTTAGGTTTTACCCCAACAATGTTTTCATTAGTTTCGATCACTCTCAAAATCAAGCATTTTACAGCAGGTTGGAGCACCCTGTATCTCAGCAGAGGAAAGAGGTAGGGAAGAATTCTAAGGATCTTTTTGAATGTCTCCAGAAGTTAGATCAGATGGCAAATGCAATTTGGTGCTAGGCCTTTCCCTTTAGGTTTTACCCCAACAATGTTTTCATTAGTTTCGCTCACTCTCAATATCAAGCATTTTACAGCAGGTTGGAGCACCTTGCATCCGAGCAGAGGAATAAGGTGGGGAGGAATTCAAATACTCATTTTGACTGCCTCCAGAAGTTAGATCAGATGGCCAATGCAATTTGGTGCTAGGCCTTTCCCTTTAGTTTTTACCCCTACAATGTTTTCATTATTTTCGATCACTCTCGAAATCAAGCATTTTACAGCAGGGTGGACCACCCTGTATCTCAGCAGAGGAAAGAGGTAGGGAAGAATTGAAATACTCATTTTGACTGCCTCCAGAAGTTAGATCAGATGGCCAATGCAATTTGGTGCTAGGCCTTTCCCTTTAGGTTTTACCCCAACAATGTTTTCATTAGTTTCGCTCACTCTCAAAATCAAGCATTTTACAGCAGGTTGGAGCTCCTTCTATCTCAGCAGAGGAAAGAGGTAGGGAAGAATTGAAATACTCATTTTGACTGCCTCCAGAAGTTAGATCAGATGGCAAACGCAATTTGGTGCTAGGTCTTTCCCTTTAGGTTTTACCCTAACAATGTTTTCATTAGTTTCGCTCACTCTCAAAATCAGGCATATTACAGCAGGTTGGAGCACCCTGTATCTCAGCAGAGGAATATGGTAGGGAAGAATTCAAATACTCATTTTGACTGCCTCCAGAAGTTAGATCAGATGGCCAATGCAATTTGGTGCTAGGCCTTTCCCTTTAGGTTTTACCCCAACAATGTTTTCATTAGTTTCGCTCACTCTCGAAATCAAACATTTTACAGCAGGTTGGAGCACCCTGTATCTCAGCAGAGGAATATGGTAGGGAAGAATTCAAATACTCATTTTGACTGCCTCCAGAAGTTAGATCAGATGGCCAATGCAATTTGGTGCTAGGCCTTTCCCTTTAGGTTTTACCCCAACAAAGTTTTCATTAGTTTCGCTCACTCTCGAAATCAAACATTTTACAGCAGGTTGGAGCACCCTGTATCTCAGCAGAGGAATATGGTAGGGAAGAATTCAAATACTCATTTTGACTGCCTCCAGAAGTTAGATCAGATGGCCAATGCAATTTGGTGCTAGGCCTTTCCCTTTAGGTTTTACCCCAACAAAGTTTTCATTAGTTTCGATCACTCTCGAAATCAAGCATTTTACAGCAGGTTGGAGCACCCTGTATCTCAGCAGAGGAATAAGGTAGGGAAGAATTCAAATATTCATTTTGACTGCCTCCAGAAGTTACATCAGATGGCCAATGCAATTTGGTGCTAGGTCTTTCCCCTTAGGTTTTACCCCAACAATGTTTTCATTAGTTTCGCTCACTCTCAATATCAAGCATTTTTGCAGCAGGTTGGAGCACCTTGCATCTGAGCAGAGGAATAAGGTGGGGAGGAATTCAAATACTCATTTTGACTGCCTCCAGAAGTTAGATCAGATGGCCAATGCAATTTGGTGCTAGGCCTTTCCCTTTAGGTTTTAACCCAACAATGTTTTCATTAGTTTCGCTCACTCTCGAAATCAAGCATTTTACAGCAGGGTGGACCACCCTGTATCTCAGCAGAGGAAAGAGGTAGGGAAGAATTGAAATACTCATTTTGACTGCCTCCAGAAGTTAGATCAGATGGCAAACGCAATTTGGTGCTAGGCCTTTCCCTTTAGGTTTTACCCCAACAATGTTTTCATTAGTTTCGCTCACTCTCGGAATCAAGCATTTTACAGCAGGTTGGAGCACCTTCTATCTCAGCAGAGGAAAGAGGTAGGGAAGAATTGAAATACTCATTTTGACTGCCTCCAGAAGTTAGATCAGATGGCCAATGTAATTTGGTGCTAGACCTTTCCTTTTAGGTTTTACCCCAACAATGTTTTCATTAGTTTCGCTCACACTCAAAATCAAGCATTTTACAGCAGGTTGGAGCACCCTGTATATCAGCAGAGGAAAGAGGTTGGGAAGAATTCAAATACTCATTTTGACTGCCTCCAGAAGTTAGATCAGATGGCCAATGCAATTTGGTGCTAGGCCTTTCCCTTTAGGTTTTACCCCAACAAAGTTTTCATTAGTTTCGCTCACACTCAAAATCAAGCATTTTAGAGCAGGTTGGAGCACCCTGTATATCACCAGAGGAAAGAGGTAGGGAAGAATTCTAAGGATCATTTTGACTGTCTCCAGAAATTAGGTCAGATGGCCAATGCAATTTGGTGCTAGGCCTTTCCCTTTAGGTTTTACCCCAACAATGTTTTCATTAGTTTCGCTCACTCTCGAAATCAAGAATTTTACAGCTGGTTGGAGCACCTTCTATCTCAGCAGAGGAAAGAGGTAGGGAAGAATTGAAATACTCATTTTGACTGCCTCCAGAAGTTAGATCAGATGGACAATGCAATTTGGTGCTAGGCCTTTCCGTTTAGGTTTTACCCCAACAATGTTTTCATTAGTTTCGATCACTCTCAAAAACAAGCATTTTAAGGCAGTGTGGAGCACCCTGTATATCAGCAGAGGAAAGAGGTAGGGAAGAATTCAAATCCTCATTTTGACTGCCTCCAGAAGTTAGATCAGATGGCCAATGCAATTTGGTGCTAGGTCTTTCCCTTTAGGTTTTACCCCAACAATGTTTTCATTAGTTTCGATCACTCTCAAAATCAAGCATTTTACAGCAGGTTGGAGCACCCTGTATCTCAGGAGAGGAATAAGGTAGGGAAGAATTCTAAGGATCTTTTTGAATGTCTCCAGAAGTTAGATCAGATGGCAAACGCAATTTGGTCCTAGGCCTTTCCCTTTAGGTTTTACCCCAACAATATTTTCATTAGTTTCGCTCACTATCAAAATCAAGTATTTTACAGCAGGTTGGACCACATTGCATCTGAGCAGAGGAATAAGGTAGGGAAGAATTCTAAGGATCTTTTTGACTGCCTCCAGAAGTTAGATCAGATGGCCAATGCAATTTGGTGCTAGGCCTTTCCCTTTAGGTTTTACCCCAACAATGTTTTCATTAGTTTCGCTCACTCTCGAAATCAAGAATTTTACAGCTGGTTGGAGCACCTTCTATCTCAGCAGAGGAAAGAGGTAGGGAAGAATTGAAATACTCATTTTGACTGCCTCCAGAAGTTAGATCAGATGGACAATGCAATTTGGTGCTAGGCCTTTCCCTTTAGGTTTTACCCCAACAATGTTTTCATTAGTTTCGATCACTCTCAAAATCAAGCATTTTAAAGCAGTGTGGAGCACCCTGTATCTCAGCAGAGGAAAGAGGTAGGGAAGAATTCAAATACTCATTTTGACTGCCTCCAGAAGTTAGATCAGATGGCCAATGCAATTTGGTGCTAGGTCTTTCCCTTTAGGTTTTACCCCAACAATGTTTTCATTAGTTTCGATCACTCTCAAAATCAAGCATTTTAGAGCAGGTTGGAGCACCCTGTATATCAGCAGAGGAAAGAGGTAGGGAAGAATTCTAAGGATCTTTTTGAATGTCTCCAGAAGTTAGATCAGATGGCCAATGCAATTTGGTGCTAGACCTTTCCCTTTAGGTTTTACCCCAACAATGTTTTCATTAGTTTCGCTCACTCACAATATCAAGCATTTTTGCAGCAGGTTGGAGCACCTTCAATCTGAGCAGAGGAATAAGGTGGGGAGGAATTCAAATACTCATTTTGACTGCCTCCAGAAGTTAGATCAGATGGACAATGCAATTTGGTGCTAGGCCTTTCCCTTTAGTTTTTACCCCAACAATGTTTTCATTAGTTTCGATCACTCTCGAAATCAAGCATTTTACAGCAGGGTGGACCACCCTGTATCTCAGCAGAGGAAAGAGGTAGGGAAGAATTGAAATACGCATTTTGACTGTCTCCAGAAGTTAGATAAGATGGCAAACGCAATTTGGTGCTAGGCCTTTCCCTTTAGTTTTTACCCCAACAATGTTTTCATTAGTTTCGATCACTCTCGAAATCAAGCATTTTACAGCAGGGTGGACCACCCTGTATCTCAGCAGAGGAAAGAGGTAGGGAAGAATTGAAATACGCATTTTGACTGTCACCAGAAGTTAGATCAGATGGCAAACGCTATTTGGTCCTAGGCCTTTCCCTTTAGGTTTTACCCCAACAATATTTTCATTAGTTTCGCTCACTCTCAAAATCAAGTATTTTACAGCAGGTTGGACCACATTGCATCTGAGCAGAGGAATAAGGTAGGGAAGAATTCTAAGGATCTTTTTGACTGCCTCCAGAAGTTAGATCAGATGGCCAATGCAATTTGGTGCTAGGCCTTTCCCTTTAGGTTTTACCCCAAGAAAGTTTTCATTAGTTTCGCTCACTCTCGAAATCAAACATTTTACAGCTGATTGGAGCACCCTGTATCTCAGAAGAGGAATAAGGTAGGGAAGAATTCAAATACTCATTTTGACTGCCTCCAGAAGTTATATCAGATGGCCAATGCAATTTGGTGCTAGGCCTTTCCCTTTAGGTTTTACCCCAACAATGTTTTCATTAGTTTCGCTCACTCTCGAAATCAAGAATTTTACAGCTGGTTGGAGCACCTTCTATCTCAGCAGAGGAAAGAGGTAGGGAAGAATTCTAAGGATCTTTTTGAATGTCTCCAGAAGTTAGATCAGATGGCCAATGCAATTTGGTGCTAGACCTTTCCCTTTAGGTTTTACCCCAACAATGTTTTCATTAGTTTCGCTCACTCTCAATATCAAGCATTTTTGCAGCAGGTTGGAGCACCTTCAATCTGAGCAGAGGAATAAGGTGGGGAGGAATTCAAATACTCATTTTGACTGCCTCCAGAAGTTAGATCACATGGCCAATGCAATTTGGTGCTAGGCCTTTCCCTTTAGGTTTTAACCCAACAATGTTTTCATTAGTTTCGCTCACTCTCGAAATCGAGCATTTTACAGCAGGTTGGAGCACCTTCTATCTCAGCAGAGGAAAGAGGTAGGGAAGAATTGAAATACTCATTTTGACTGCCTCCAGAAGTTAGATCAGATGGACAATGCAATTTGGTGCTAGGCCTTTCCCTTTAGTTTTTACCCCAACAATGTTTTCATTAGTTTCGATCACTCTCGAAATCAAGCATTTTACAGCAGGTTGGAGCACCCTGTATCTCAGCAGAGGAAAGAGGTAGGGAAGAATTCTAAGGATCTTTTTGAATGTCTCCAGAAGTTAGATCAGATGGCAAATGCAATTTGGTGCTAGGCCTTTCCCTTTAGGTTTTACCCCAACAATGTTTTCATTAGTTTCGCTCACTCTCAATATCAAGCATTTTTGCAGCAGGTTGGAGCACCTTGCATCTGAGCAGAGGAATAAGGTGGGGAGGAATTCAAATACTCATTTTGACTGCCTCCAGAAGTTAGATCAGATGGCCAATGCAATTTGGTGCTAGGCCTTTCCCTTTAGTTTTTACCCCTACAATGTTTTCATTATTTTCGATCACTCTCGAAATCAAGCATTTTACAGCAGGGTGGACCACCCTGTATCTCAGCAGAGGAAAGAGGTAGGGAAGAATTGAAATACTCATTTTGACTGCCTCCAGAAGTTAGATCAGATGGCCAATGCAATTTGGTGCTAGGCCTTTCCCTTTAGGTTTTACCCCAACAATGTTTTCATTAGTTTCGCTCACTCTCAAAATCAAGCATTTTACAGCAGGTTGGAGCTCCTTCTATCTCAGCAGAGGAAAGAGGTAGGGAAGAATTGAAATACTCATTTTGACTGCCTCCAGGAGTTAGATCAGATGGCCAATGCAATTTCGTGCTAGGTCTTTCCCTTTAGGTTTTACCCTAACAATGTTTTCATTAGTTTCGCTCACTCTCAAAATCAGGCATATTACAGCAGGTTGGAGCACCTTGTAGCTGAGCAGAGGAATAAGGTAGGGAAGAATTCAAAAACTCATTTTGACTGCCTCCAGAAGTTAGATCAGATGGCCAATGCAATTTGGTGCTAGGCCTTACCCTTTAGGTTTTACCCCAACAATGTTTTCATTAGTTTCGCTCACTCTCGAAATCAAACATTTTACAGCAGGTTGGAGCACCCTGTATCTCAGCAGAGGAATATGGTAGGGAAGAATTCAAAAACTCATTTTGACTGCCTCCAGAAGTTAGATCAGATGGCCAATGCAATTTGGTGCTAGGCCTTTCCCTTTAGGTTTTACCCCAACAAAGTTTTCATTAGTTTCGATCACTCTCGAAATCAAGCATTTTACAGCAGGTTGGAGCACCCTGTATCTCAGCAGAGGAATAAGGTAGGGAAGAATTCAAATATTCATTTTGACTGCCTCCAGAAGTTACATCAGATGGCCAATGCAATTTGTTGCTAGGCCTTTCCCCTTAGGTTTTACCCCAACAATGTTTTCATTAGTTTCGCTCACTCTCAATATCAAGCATTTTTGCAGCAGGTTGGAGCACCTTGCATCTGAGCAGAGGAATAAGGTGGGGAGGAATTCAAATACTCATTTTGACTGCCTCCAGAAGTTAGATCAGATGGCCAATGCAATTTGGTGCTAGGCCTTTCCCTTTAGGTTTTAACCCAACAATGTTTTCATTAGTTTCGCTCACTCTCGAAATCAAGCATTTTACAGCAGGGTGGACCACCCTGTATCTCAGCAGAGGAAAGAGGTAGGGAAGAATTGAAATACTCATTTTGACTGCCTCCAGAAGTTAGATCAGATGGCAAACGCAATTTGGTGCTAGGCCTTTCCCTTTAGGTTTTACCCCAACAATGTTTTCATTAGTTTCGCTCACTCTCGGAATCAAGCATTTTACAGCAGGTTGGAGCACCTTCTATCTCAGCAGAGGAAAGAGGTAGGGAAGAATTGAAATACTCATTTTGACTGCCTCCAGAAGTTAGATCAGATGGCCAATGTAATTTGGTGCTAGGCCTTTCCTTTTAGGTTTTACCCCAACAATGTTTTCATTAGTTGCGCTCACACTCAAAATCTAGCATTTTACAGCAGGTTGGAGCACCCTGTATATCAGCAGAGGAAAGAGGTTGGGAAGAATTGAAATACTCATTTTGACTGCCTCCAGAAGTTAGATCAGATGGCCAATGAAATTTGGTGCTAGGCCTTTCCCTTTAGGTTTTACCCCAACAAAGTTTTCATTAGTTTCGCTCACACTCAAAATCAAGCATTTTAGAGCAGGTTGGAGCACCCTGTATATCAGCAGAGGAAAGAGGTAGGGAAGAATTCTAAGGATCATTTTGACTGCCTCCAGAAGTTAGATCAGATGGCCAATGCAATTTGGTGCTAGGCCTTTCCCTTTAGGTTTTACCCCAACAATGTTTTCATTAGTTTCGCTCACTCTCGAAATCAAGAATTTTACAGCTGGTTGGAGCACCTTCTATCTCAGCAGAGGAAAGAGGTAGGGAAGAATTGAAATACTCATTTTGACTGCCTCCAGAAGTTAGATCAGATGGACAATGCAATTTGGTGCTAGGCCTTTCCGTTTAGGTTTTACCCCAACAATGTTTTCATTAGTTTCGATCACTCTCAAAAACAAGCATTTTAAGGCAGTGTGGAGCACCCTGTATATCAGCAGAGGAAAGAGGTAGGGAAGAATTCAAATACTCATTTTGACTGCCTCCAGAAGTTATATCAGATGGCCAATGCAATTTGGTGCTAGGTCTTTCCCTTTAGGTTTTACCCCAACAATGTTTTCATTAGTTTCGATCACTCTCAAAATCAAGCATTTTACAGCAGGTTGGAGCACCCTGTATCTCAGGAGAGGAATAAGGTAGGGAAGAATTCTAAGGATCTTTTTGAATGTCTCCAGAAGTTAGATCAGATGGCAAACGCAATTTGGTCCTAGGCCTTTCCCTTTAGGTTTTACCCCAACAATATTTTCATTAGTTTCGCTCACTATCAAAATCAAGTATTTTACAGCAGGTTGGACCACATTGCATCTGAGCAGAGGAATAAGGTAGGGAAGAATTCTAAGGATCTTTTTGACTGCCTCCAGAAGTTAGATCAGATGGCCAATGCAATTTGGTGCTAGGCCTTTCCCTTTAGGTTTTACCCCAACAATGTTTTCATTAGTTTCGCTCACTCTCGAAATCAAGAATTTTACAGCTGGTTGGAGCACCTTCTATCTCAGCAGAGGAAAGAGGTAGGGAAGAATTGAAATACTCTTTTTGACTGCCTCCAGAAGTTAGATCAGATGGACAATGCAATTTGGTGCTAGGCCTTTCCCTTTAGGTTTTACCCCAACAATGTTTTCATTAGTTTCGATCACTCTCAAAATCAAGCATTTTAAAGCAGTGTGGAGCACCCTGTATCTCAGCAGAGGAAAGAGGTAGGGAAGAATTCAAATACTCATTTTGACTGCCTCCAGAAGTTAGATCAGATGGCCAATGCAATTTCGTGCTAGGTCTTTCCCTTTAGGTTTTACCCCAACAATGTTTTCATTAGTTTCGATCACTCTCAAAATCAAGCATTTTAGAGCAGGTTGGAGCACCCTGTATATCAGCAGAGGAAAGAGGTAGGGAAGAATTCTAAGGATCTTTTTGAATGTCTCCAGAAGTTAGATCAGATGGCCAATGCAATTTGGTGCTAGACCTTTCCCTTTAGGTTTTACCCCAACAATGTTTTCATTAGTTTCGCTCACTCTCAATATCAAGCATTTTTGCAGCAGGTTGGAGCACCTTCAATCTGAGCAGAGGAATAAGGTGGGGAGGAATTCAAATACTCATTTTGACTGCCTCCAGAAGTTAGATCAGATGGCCAATGCAATTTGGTGCTAGGCCTTTCCCTTTAGGTTTTAACCCAACAATGTTTTCATTAGTTTCGCTCACTCTCGAAATCGAGCATTTTACAGCAGGTTGGAGCACCTTCTATCTCAGCAGAGGAAAGAGGTAGGGAAGAATTGAAATACGCATTTTGACTGCCTCCAGAAGTTAGATCAGATGGACAATGCAATTTGGTGCTAGGCCTTTCCCTTTAGTTTTTACCCCAACAATGTTTTCATTAGTTTCGATCACTCTCGAAATCAAGCATTTTACAGCAGGGTGGACCACCCTGTATCTCAGCAGAGGAAAGAGGTAGGGAAGAATTGAAATACGCATTTTGACTGTCTCCAGATGTTAGATCAGATGGCAAACGCAATTTGGTGCTAGGCCTTTCCCTTTAGTTTTTACCCCAACAATGTTTTCATTAGTTTCGATCACTCTCGAAATCAAGCATTTTACAGCAGGGTGGACCACCCTGTATCTCAGCAGAGGAAAGAGGTAGGGAAGAATTGAAATACGCATTTTGACTGTCTCCAGAAGTTAGATCAGATGGCAAACGCTATTTGGTCCTAGGCCTTTCCCTTTAGGTTTTACCCCAACAATATTTTCATTAGTTTCGCTCACTCTCAAAATCAAGTATTTTACAGCAGGTTGGACCACATTGCATCTGAGCAGAGGAATAAGGTAGGAAGAATTCTAAGGATCTTTTGACTGCCTCCAGAAGTTAAATCAGATGGCCAATGCAATTTGGTGCTAGGCCTTTCCCTTTAGGTTTTACCCCAAGAAAGTTTTCATTAGTTTCGCTCACTCTCGAAATCAAACATTTTACAGCTGATTGGAGCACCCTGTATCTCAGAAGAGGAATAAGGTAGGGAAGAATTCAAATACTCATTTTGACTGCCTCCAGAAGTTAGATCAGATGGCCAATGCAATTTGGTGCTAGGCCTTTCCCTTTAGGTTTTACCCCAACAATGTTTTCATTAGTTTCGCTCACTCTCGAAATCAAGAATTTTACAGATGTTTGGAGCACCTTCTATCTCAGCAGAGGAAAGAGGTAGGGAAGAATTCTAAGGATCTTTTTGAATGTCTCCAGAAGTTAGATCAGATGGCCAATGCAATTTGGTGCTAGACCTTTCCCTTTAGGTTTTACCCCAACAATGTTTTCATTAGTTTCGCTCACTCTCAATATCAAGCATTTTTGCAGCAGGTTGGAGCACCTTCAATCTGAGCAGAGGAATAAGGTGGGGAGGAATTCAAATACTCATTTTGACTGCCTCCAGAAGTTAGATCAGCTGGCCAATGCAATTTGGTGCTAGGCCTTTCCCTTTAGGTTTTAACCCAACAATGTTTTCATTAGTTTCGCTCACTCTCGAAATCGAGCATTTTACAGCAGGTTGGAGCACCTTCTATCTCAGCAGAGGAAAGAGGTAGGGAAGAATTGAAATACTCATTTTGACTGCCTCCAGAAGTTAGATCAGATGGACAATGCAATTTGGTGCTAGGCCTTTCCCTTTAGTTTTTACCCCAACAATGTTTTCATTAGTTGCGATCACTCTCGAAATCAAGCATTTTACAGCAGGGTGGACCACCCTGTATCTCAGCAGAGGAAAGAGGTAGGGAAGAATTGAAATACGCATTTTGACTGCCTCCAGAAGTTAGATCAGATGGCCAATGCAATTTGGTGCTAGGTCTTTCCCTTTAGGTTTTACCCCAAGAATGTTTTCATTAGTTTCGCTCACTCTCAAAATCAAGCATTTTACAGCAGGTTGGAGCTCCTTCTATCTCAGCAGAGGAAAGAGGTAGGGAAGAATTGAAATAGTCATTTTGACTGCCTCCAGAAGTTAGATCAGATGGCAAAGGCAATTTGGTGCTAGGTCTTTCCCTTTAGGTTTTACCCTAACAATGTTTTCATTAGTTTCGCTCACTCTCAAAATCAGGCATATTACAGCAGGTTGGAGCACCTTGTAGCTGAGCAGAGGAATAAGGTAGGGAAGAATTCAAAAACTCATTTTGACTGCCTCCAGAAGTTAGATCAGATGGCCAATGCAATTTGGTGCTAGGCCTTTCCCTTTAGGTTTTACCCCAACAATGTTTTCATTAGTTTCGCTCACTCTCGAAATCAAACATTTTACAGCAGGTTGGAGCACCCTGTATCTCAGCAGAGGAATATGGTAGGGAAGAATTCAAATATTCATTTTGACTGCCTCCAGAAGTTAGATCAGATGGCCAATGTAATTTGGTGCTAGGCCTTTCCCTTTAGGTTTTACCCCAACAAAGTTTTCATTAGTTTCGATCACTCTCGAAATCAAGCATTTTGCAGCAGGTTGGAGCACCCTGTATCTCAGCAGAGGAATAAGGTAGGGAAGAATTCAAATATTCATTTTGACTGCCTCCAGAAGTTACATCAGATGGCCAATGCAATTTGGTGCTAGGTCTTTCCCTTTAGGTTTTACCCCAACAATGTTTTCATTAGTTTCGCTCACTCTCAAAATCAAGCATTTTACAGGAGGTTGGAGCACCTTGCATCTGAGCAGAGTAATAAGGTACGGAAGAATTCAAATAGTCATTTTGACTACCTCCAGGAGTTAGATCAGATGGCCAATGCAATTTGGTGCTAGGCCTTTCCCTTTAGGTTTTACCCCAACAATGTTTTCATTAGTTTCGCTCACTCTCGAAATCAAGCATTTTACAGCAGGGTGGACCACCCTGTATCTCAGCAGAGGAAAGAGGTAGGGAAGAATTCTAAGGATCATTTTGACTGTCTCCAGAAGTTAGATCAGAAGGCTAATGCAATTTGGTGCTAGGCCTTTCCCTTTAGGTTTTACCCTAACAATGTTTTCATTAGTTTCGCTCACTCTCAAAATCAGGCATATTACAGCAGGTTTGAGCACCTTGTATCTGAGCAGAGGAATAAGGTAGGGAAGAATTCAAATACTCTTTTTGACTGCCTCCAGAAGTTAGATCAGATGGCCAATGCAATTTGGTGCTAGGCCTTTCCCTTTAGGTTTTACCCCAACAATGTTTTCATTAGTTTCGATCACTCTCGAAATCAAGCATTTTACAGCAGGTTGGACCACCCTGTATCTCAGCAGAGGAAAGAGGTAGGGAAGAATTCAAATACTCATTTTGACTGCCTCCAGAAGTTAGATCAGATGACCAATGCAATTTGGTGCTAGGCCTTTCCCTTTACGTTTTACCCCAACAATGTTTTCATTAGTTTCGCTCACTCTGGAAATCAAACATTTTACAGCAGGTTGGAGCACCATGTATCTCAGCAGAGGAATAAGGTAGGGACGAATTGAAATACTCATTTTGACTGCCTCCAGAAGTTAGATCAGATGGCCAATGTAATTTGGTGCTAGGCCTTTCCCTTGAGGTTTTACCCCAACAATGTTTTCATTAGTTTTGATCACTCTCGAAATCAAACATTTTACAGCAGGTTGGAGCACCCTGTATCTCAGCAGAGGAATAAGGTAGGGAAGAATTCAAATACTCATTTTGACTGCCTCCAGAAGTTACATCAGATGGCCAATGCAATGTGGTGCTAGGTCTTTCCCTTTAGGTTTTACCCCAACAATGTTTTCATTAGTTTCGCTCACTCTCAAAATCAGGCATATTACAGCAGGTTGGAGCACCTTGTAGCTGAGCAGAGGAATAAGGTAGGGAAGAATTCAAAAACTCATTTTGACTGCCTCCAGAAGTTAGATCAGATGGCCAATGCAATTTGGTGCTAGGCCTTTCCCTTTAGGTTTTACCCCAACAATGTTTTCATTAGTTTCGCTCACTCTCGAAATCAAACATTTTACAGCAGGTTGGAGCACCCTGTATCTCAGCAGAGGAATATGGTAGGGAAGAATTCAAATATTCATTTTGACTGCCTCCAGAAGTTAGATCAGATGGCCAATGCAATTTGGTGCTAGGCCTTTCCCTTTAGGTTTTACCCCAACAAAGTTTTCATTAGTTTCGATCACTCTCGAAATCAAGCATTTTGCAGCAGGTTGGAGCACCCTGTATCTCAGCAGAGGAATAAGGTAGGGAAGAATTCAAATATTCATTTTGACTGCCTCCAGAAGTTACATCAGATGGCCAATGCAATTTGGTGCTAGGTCTTTCCCTTTAGGTTTTACCCCAACAATGTTTTCATTAGTTTCGCTCACTCTCAAAATCAAGCATTTTACAGGAGGTTGGAGCACCTTGCATCTGAGCAGAGTAATAAGGTACGGAAGAATTCAAATAGTCATTTTGACTACCTCCAGGAGTTAGATCAGATGGCCAATGCAATTTGGTGCTAGGCCTTTCCCTTTAGGTTTTACCCCAACAAAGTTTTCATTAGTTTCGCTCACTCTCGAAATCAAATATTTTGCAGCAGGGTGGACCACCCTGTATCTCTGCAGAGGAAAGAGGTATTGCAGAATTCTAAGGATCACTTTGACTGCCTCCAGAAGTTAGATCAGATGGCCAATGCAATTTGGTGCTAGGCCTTTCCCTTTAGGTTTTACCCTAACAATGTTTTCATTAGTTTCGATCACTCTCAAAATCAGGCATATTACAGCAGGTTGGAGCACCTTGTATCTGAGCAGATGAATAAGGTATGGAAGAATTCAAATACTCTTTTTGACTGCCTCCAGAAGTTAGATCAGATGGCCAATGCAATTTGGTGCTAGGTCTTTCCCTTTAGGTTTTACCCCAAGAATGTTTTCATTAGTTTCGCTCACTCTCAAAATCAAGCATTTTACAGCAGGTTGGAGCTCCTTCTATCTCAGCAGAGGAAAGAGGTAGGGAAGAATTGAAATACTCATTTTGACTGCCTCCAGAAGTTAGATCAGATGGCAAAGGCAATTTGGTGCTAGGTCTTTCCCTTTAGGTTTTACCCTAACAATGTTTTCATTAGTTTCGCTCACTCTCAAAATCAGGCATATTACAGCAGGTTGGAGCACCTTGTAGCTGAGCAGAGGAATAAGGTAGGGAAGAATTCAAAAACTCATTTTGACTGCCTCCAGAAGTTAGATCAGATGGCCAATGCAATTTGGTGCTAGGCCTTTCCCTTTAGGTTTTACCCCAACAATGTTTTCATTAGTTTCGCTCACTCTCGAAATCAAACATTTTACAGCAGGTTGGAGCACCCTGTATCTCAGCAGAGGAATATGGTAGGGAAGAATTCAAATATTCATTTTGACTGCCTCCAGAAGTTAGATCAGATGGCCAATGCAATTTGGTGCTAGACCTTTCCCTTTAGGTTTTACCCCAACAATGTTTTCATTAGTTTCGATCACTCTCGAAATCAAGCATTTTGCAGCAGGTTGGAGCGCCCTGTATCTCAGCAGAGGAATAAGGTAGGGAAGAATTCAAATATTCATTTTGACTGCCTCCAGAAGTTACATCAGATGGCCAATGCAATTTGGTGCTAGGTCTTTCCCTTTAGGTTTTACACCAACAATGTTTTCATTAGTTTCGCTCACTCTCAAAATCAGGCATATTACAGCAGGTTTGAGCACCTTGTATCTGAGCAGAGGATTAAGGTAGGGAAGAATTCAAATACTCATTTTGACTGCCTCCAGAAGTTAGATCAGATGGCCAATGCAATTTGGTGCTAGGCCTTTCCCTTTAGGTTTTACCCCAACAATGTTTTCATTAGTTTTGATCACTCTCGAAATCAAACATTTTACAGCAGGTTGGAGCACCCTGTATCTCAGCAGAGGAATAAGGTAGGGAAGAATTCAAATACTCATTTTGACTGCCTCCAGAAGTTACATCAGATGGCCAATGCAATGTGGTGCTAGGCCTTTCCCTTTAGGTTTTACCCCAACAATGTTTTCATTAGTTTCGCTCACTCTCAAAATCAAGCATTTTACAGCAGGTTGGAGCACCTTGCATCTGAGCAGAGGAATAAGGTAGGGAAGAATTCAAATACTCATTTTGACTGCCACCAGAAGTTAGATCAGATGGCCAATGCAATTTGGTGCTAGGCCTTTCCCTTTAGGTTTTACCCCAACAAAGTTTTCATTAGTTTCGCTCACTCTCGAAATCAAACATTTTGCAGCAGGGTGGACCACCCTGTATCTCTGCAGAGGAAAGAGGTATTGCAGAATTCTAAGGATCACTTTGACTGCCTCCAGAAGTTAGATCAGATGGCCAATGCAATTTGGTGCTAGGCCTTTCCCTTTAGGTTTTACCCTAACAATGTTTTCATTAGTTTCGATCACTCTCAAAATCAGGCATATTACAGCAGGTTGGAGGACCTTGTATCTGAGCAGATGAATAAGGTAGGGAAGAATTCAAATACTCTTTTTGACTGCCTCCAGAAGTTAGATCAGATGGCCAATGCAATTTGGTGCTAGGCCTTTCCCTTTAGGTTTTACCCCAACAATGTTTTCATTAGTCTCGCTCACGCTCGAAGTCTAGCATTTTACAGCAGGTTGGAGCACCATGTATCTCAGCAGAGGAATAAGGTAGGGACAAATTGAAATACTCATTGTGACTGCCTCCAGAAGTTAGATCAGATGGCCAATGTAATTTGGTGCTAGACCTTTCCCTTTAGGTTTTACCCCAACAAAGTTTTCATTAGTTTCGATCACTCTCGAAATCAAACATTTTACAGCAGGTTGGAGCACCCTGTATCTCAGCAGAGGAATAAGTTAGGGAATAATTCAAATATTCATTTTGACTGCCTCCAGAAGTTACATCAGATGGCCTATGCAATTTGGTTCTAGGCCTTTCCCTTTAGGTTTTACCCCAACAATGTTTTCATTAGTTTCGCTCACTCTCACAATGAAACATTTTACAGCAGGTTGGAGCACCTGTATCTCAGCAGAGGAATAAGGTAGGGAAGAATTCAAATACTCATTTTGACTGCCGCCAGAAGTTAGATCAGATGGCCAATGTAATTTGGTGCTAGGCCTTTCCCTTTAGGTTTTACCCCAACAAAGTTTTCATTAGTTTCGCTCACTGTCGAAATCAAACATTTTGCAGCAGGGTGGACCACCCTGTATCTCTGCAGAGGAAAGAGGTATTGCAGAATTCTAAGGATCACTTTGACTGCCTCCAGAAGTTAGATCAGATGGCCAATGCAATTTGGTGCTAGGCCTTTCCCTTTATGTTTTACCCTAACAATGTTTTCATTAGTTTCGATCACTCTCAAAATCAGGCATATTACAGCAGGTTGGAGCACCTTGTGTCTGAGCAGATGAATAAGGTAGGGAAGAATTCAAATACTCTTTTTGACTGCCTCCAGAAGTTAGATCAGATGGCCAATGCAATTTGGTGCTAGGTCTTTCCCTTTAGGTTTTACCCCAAGAATGTTTTCATTAGTTTCGCTCACTCTCAAAATCAAGCATTTTACAGCAGGTTGGAGCTCCTTCTATCTCAGCAGAGGAAAGAGGTAGGGAAGAATTGAAATACTCATTTTGACTGCCTCCAGAAGTTAGATCAGATGGCAAAGGCAATTTGGTGCTAGGTCTTTCCCTTTAGGTTTTACCCTAACAATGTTTTCATTAGTTTCGCTCACTCTCAAAATCAGGCATATTACAGCAGGTTGGAGCACCTTGTAGCTGAGCAGAGGAATAAGGTAGGGAAGAATTCAAAAACTCATTTTGACTGCCTCCAGAAGTTAGATCAGATGGCCAATGCAATTTGGTGCTAGGCCTTTCCCTTTAGGTTTTAACCCAACAATGTTTTCATTAGTTTCGCTCACTCTCGAAATCAAACATTTTACAGCAGGTTGGAGCACCATGTATCTCAGCAGAGGAATAAGGTAGGGACGAATTGAAATACTCATTTTGACTGCCTCCAGAAGTTAGATCAGATGGCCAATGCAATTTGGTGCTAGGCCTTTCCCTTTAGGTTTTACCCCAACAATGTTTTCATTAGTTTTGATCACTCTCGAAATCAAACATTTTACAGCAGGTTGGAGCACCCTGTATCTCAGCAGAGGAATAAGGTAGGGAAGAATTCAAATACTCATTTTGACTGCCTCCAGAAGTTACATCAGATGGCCAATGCAATGTGGTGCTAGGCCTTTCCCTTTAGGTTTTACCCCAACAATGTTTTCATTAGTTTCGCTCACTCTCAAAATCAAGCATTTTACAGCAGGTTGGAGCACCTTGCATCTGAGCAGAGGAATAAGGTAGGGAAGAATTCAAATACTCATTTTGACTGCCACCAGAAGTTAGATCAGATGGCCAATGCAATTTGGTGCTAGGCCTTTCCCTTTAGGTTTTACCCCAAGAATGTTTTCATTAGTTTCGCTCACTCTCAAAATCAAACATTTTGCAGCAGGGTGGACCACCCTGTATCTCTGCAGAGGAAAGAGGTATTGCAGAATTCTAAGGATCACTTTGACTGCCTCCAGAAGTTAGATCAGATGGCCAATGCAATTTGGTGCTAGGCCTTTCCCTTTAGGTTTTACCCTAACAATGTTTTCATTAGTTTCGATCACTCTCAAAATCAGGCATATTACAGCAGGTTGGAGCACCTTGTATCTGAGCAGATGAATAAGGTAGGGAAGAATTCAAATACTCTTTTTGACTGCCTCCAGAAGTTAGATCAGATGGCCAATGCAATTTGGTGCTAGGCCTTTCCCTTTAGGTTTTACCCCAACAATGTTTTCATTAGTCTCGCTCACGCTCGAAGTCTAGCATTTTACAGCAGGTTGGAGCACCATGTATCTCAGCAGAGGAATAAGGTAGGGACAAATTGAAATACTCATTGTGACTGCCTCCAGAAGTTAGATCAGATGGCCAATGTAATTTGGTGCTAGACCTTTCCCTTTAGGTTTTACCCCAACAAAGTTTTCATTAGTTTCGATCACTCTCGAAATCAAACATTTTACAGCAGGTTGGAGCACCCTGTATCTCAGCAGAGGAATAAGTTAGGGAATAATTCAAATATTCATTTTGACTGCCTCCAGAAGTTACATCAGATGGCCTATGCAATTTGGTTCTAGGCCTTTTCCTTTAGGTTTTACCCCAACAATGTTTTCATTAGTTTCGCTCACTCTGAAAATGAAACATTTTACAGCAGGTTGGAGCACCTGTATCTCAGCACAGGAATAAGGTAGGGAAGAATTCAAATACTCATTTTGACTGCCGCCAGAAGTTAGATCAGATGGCCAATGTAATTTGGTGCTAGGCCTTTCCCTTTAGGTTTTACCCCAACAAAGTTTTCATTAGTTTCGCTCACTGTCGAAATCAAACATTTTACAGCAGGGTGGACCACCCTGTATCTCTGCAGAGGAAAGAGGTATTGCAGAATTCTAAGGATCACTTTGACTGCCTCCAGAAGTTAGATCAGATGGCCAATGCAATTTGGTGCTAGGCCTTTCCCCTTAGGTTTTACCCGAACTATGTTTTCATTAGTTTCGCTCACTCTCGAAATCAAGCATTTTACAGAAGGTTGGAGCACCTTGCATCTGAGCAGAGGAATAAGGTAGGGTAGAATTCAAATACTCATTTTGACTGCCTCCAGAAGTTAGATCAGATGGCCAATGCAATTTGGTGCTAGGCCTTTCCCTTTGGGTTTTAAACCAACAATGTTTTCATTAGTTTCGCTCACTCTCGAAATCAAGCATTTTACAGCAGGTTAGAGCACCTTGCATCTGAGCAGAGGAAAGATGTAGTGAAGAATTTTAACGATCATTTTGACTGCCTCCAGAAGTTAGATCAGATGGCCAATGCAATTTGGTGCTAGGCCTTTCCCTTTAGGTTTCACCCCAACAATGTTTTCATTAGTTTCGATCACTCTCGAAATCAAGCATTTTACAGCAGGTTGGAGAACCCTGTATCTCAGCAGAGGAAAGAGTTAGGGAAGAATTGAAATACTCATTTTGACTGCCTCCAGAAGTTAGATCAGAAGGCCAATGCAATTTGGTGCTTGGCCTTTCCCTTTAGGTTTTACACGAACTATTTTTTGATTAGTTTCGATCACTCTCGAAATCAAGCATTTAAAGCAGGTTGGAGTACCCTGTATCTCAGCAGAGTAATAAGGTTGGGAAGAATTCAAATACTCATTTTGACTGCCTCCAGAAGTTAGATCAGATGGTCAATGTAATTTTGTGCTAGGCTTTTCCCTTTAGGCTTTAAACCATCAAAGTTTTCATTAGTTTCGATCACTCTCGAAATCAAACATTTTACAGCAGGTTGGAGCACCCTGTATCTCAGCAGAGGAATATGGTAGGGAAGAATTCAAATATTCATTTTTACTGCCTCCAGAAGTTAGATCAGATGGCTAATGCAATTTGGTGCTAGGCCTTTCCCTTTAGGTTTTACCCCAACAATGTTTTCATTAGTTTCAATCACTCTCAAAATCAAGCATTTTACAGCAGGTTGGAGCACCTTGTATCTGAGCAGAGGAATAAGGTAGGGAAGAATTGAAATACTCATTTTGACTGCCTCCAGAAGTTAGATCAGATGGCCAATGAAATTTGGTGCTAGGCCTTTCCCTTTAGGTTTTACCCCAACAATGTTTTCATTAGTTTCGCTGACTCTCAAAATCAAGCATTTTGCAGCAGGTTGGAGCACCTTGTATCTGAGCAGAGGAATAAGGTAGGGAAGAATTGAAATACTCATTTTGAGTGACTCCAGAAGTTAGATCAGATGGTCAATGCAATTTGGTGCTGGACCTTTCCCTTTAGGTTTTACCCAAACAATGTTTTCATTAGTTTCGCTCACTCTCGAAATCAAACATTTCACAGCAGGTTGGAGCACCTTGTATCTCAGCAGAGGAATAAGGTAGGGAAGAATTCAAATACTCATTTTGACTGCCTCCAGAAGTCAGATCAGATGGCCAATGCAATTTGGTGCTAGGCCTTTCCCTTTAGGTTTTATCCCAACAATGTTTTCATTAGTTTCAATCACTCTCAAAATCAAGCATTTTACAGCAGGTTGGAGCACCTTGTATCTCAGAAGAGGAATAAGGTAGGGAAGAATTCAAATCCTCATTTTGACTGCCTCCAGAAATTAAATCAGATGGCCAATGAAATTTGGTGCTAGGCCTTTCCCTTTAGGTTTTACCCCAACAATGTTTTCATTAGTTTCGCTCACTCTCAAAATCAAGCATTTTGCAGCTGGTTGGAGCACCTTGTATCTGAGCAGAGGAATGAGGTAGGGAAGAATTGAAATACTCATTTTGACTGCCGCCAGAAGTTAGATCAGATGGCCAATGAAATTTGGTGCTAGGCCTTTCCCATTAGGTTTTATCCCAACAATGTTTTCATTAGTTTCGCTCACTCTCGAAATCAAGCATTTTACAGCAGGTTGGAGCACCTTGCATCTCAGCAGAGGAAGGAGGTAGGGAAGAATTCTAATGATCATTTTGACTGTCTCCAGAAGTTAGATCAGATGACCAATGCAATTTGGTGCTAGGTCTTTCCCTTTAGGTTTTACCCGAACTATGTTTTCATTAGTTTCGCTCACTCTTGAAATCAAACATTTTACAGCAGGTTGGAGTGGCCTGTATCTCAGCAGAGGAAAGAGGTAGGGAAGAATTCTAAGGATCATTTTGACTGCCTCCAGAAGTTAGATCAGATGGCTAATGCAATTTGGTGCTAGGCCTTTCCCTTTAGGTTTTACCCCAACAATGTTTTCATTAGTTTCGATCACTCTCAATATCAAGCATTTTACAGCAGGTTGGAGCACATTCTATCTCAGCAGCAGAATAAGGTAGGGAAGAATTGAAATACTCATTTTGACTGCCTCCAGAAGTCAGATCAGATGGCCAATGCAATTTGGTGCTAGGCCTTTCCCTTTAGGTTTTATCCCAACAATGTTTTCATTAGTTTCAATCACTCTCAAAATCAAGCATTTTACAGCAGGTTGGAGCACCTTGTATCTCAGAAGAGGAATAAGGTAGGGAAGAATTCAAATCCTCATTTTGACTGCCTCCAGAAATTAAATCAGATGGCCAATGAAATTTGGTGCTAGGCCTTTCCCTTTAGGTTTTACCCCAACAATGTTTTCATTAGTTTCGCTCACTCTCAAAATCAAGCATTTTGCAGCAGGTTGGAGCACCTTGTATCTGAGCAGAGGAATGAGGTAGGGAAGAATTGAAATACTCATTTTGACTGCCGCCAGAAGTTAGATCAGATGGCCAATGAAATTTGGTGCTAGGCCTTTCCCATTAGGTTTTATCCCAACAATGTTTTCATTAGTTTCGCTCACTCTCGAAATCAAGCATTTTACAGCAGGTTGGAGCACCTTGCATCTCAGCAGAGGAAGGAGGTAGGGAAGAATTCTAATGATCATTTTGACTGTCTCCAGAAGTTAGATCAGATGACCAATGCAATTTGGTGCTAGGTCTTTCCCTTTAGGTTTTACCCGAACTATGTTTTCATTAGTTTCGCTCACTCTTGAAATCAAACATTTTACAGCAGGTTGGAGTGGCCTGTATCTCAGCAGAGGAAAGAGGTAGGGAAGAATTCTAAGGATCATTTTGACTGCCTCCAGAAGTTAGATCAGATGGCTAATGCAATTTGGTGCTAGGCCTTTCCCTTTAGGTTTTACCCCAACAATGTTTTCATTAGTTTCGATCACTCTCAATATCAAGCATTTTACAGCAGGTTGGAGCACATTCTATCTCAGCAGCAGAATAAGGTAGGGAAGAATTGAAATACTCATTTTGACTGCCTCCAGAAGTTAGATCAGATGGCCAATGCAATTTGGTGCTAGACCTTTCCCTTTAGGTTTTACCCCAACAATGTTTTCATTAGTTTCGCTCACTCTCGAAATCAAGCATTTTACAGCAGGTTGGAGCACCTTGTATCTGAGCTGAGGAATAAGGTAGGGAAGAATTCAAATACTCATTTTGACTGCCTCCAGAAGTTAGATCAGATGGCCAATGCAATTTGGTGCTAGGCCTTTCCCTTTAGGTTTTACCCCAACAATGTTTTCATTAGTCTCGCTCACGCTCGAAGTCTAGCATTTTACAGCAGGTTGGAGCACCATGTATCTCAGCAGAGGAATAAGGTAGGGACAAATTGAAATACTCATTGTGACTGCCTCCAGAAGTTAGATCAGATGGCCAATGTAATTTGGTGCTAGACCTTTCCCTTTAGGTTTTACCCCAACAAAGTTTTCATTAGTTTCGATCACTCTCGAAATCAAACATTTTACAGCAGGTTGGAGCACCCTGTATCTCAGCAGAGGAATAAGTTAGGGAATAATTCAAATATTCATTTTGACTGCCTCCAGAAGTTACATCAGATGGCCTATGCAATTTGGTTCTAGGCCTTTCCCTTTAGGTTTTACCCCAACAATGTTTTCATTAGTTTCACTCACTCTCAAAATGAAACATTTTACAGCAGGTTGGAGCACCTGTATCTCAGCACAGGAATAAGGTAGGGAAGAATTCAAATACTCATTTTGACTGCCGCCAGAAGTTAGATCAGATGGCCAATGTAATTTGGTGCTAGGCCTTTCCCTTTAGGTTTTACCCCAACAATGTTTTCATTAGTTTCGCTCACTCTCGAAATCAAGCATTTTACAGAAGGTTGGAGCACCTTGCATCTGAGCAGAGGAATAAGGTAGGGTAGAATTCAAATACTCATTTTGACTGCCTCCAGAAGTTAGATCAGATGGCCAATGCAATTTGGTGCTAGGCCTTTCCCTTTGGGTTTTAAACCAACAATGTTTTCATTAGTTTCGCTCACTCTCGAAATCAAGCATTTTACAGCAGGTTAGAGCACCTTGCATCTGAGCAGAGGAAAGATGTAGTGAAGAATTCTAACGATCATTTTGACTGCCTCCAGAAGTTAGATCAGATGGCCAATGCAATTTGGTGCTAGGCCTTTCCCTTTAGGTTTCACCCCAACAATGTTTTCATTAGTTTCGATCACTCTCGAAATCAAGCATTTTACAGCAGGTTGAAGAACCCTGTATCTCAGCAGAGGAAAGAGGTAGGGAAGAATTGAAATACTCATTTTGACTGCCTCCAGAAGTTAGATCAGAAGGCCAATGCAATTTGGTGCTTGGCCTTTCCCTTTAGGTTTTACACGAACTATGTTTTGATTAGTTTCGATCACTCTCGAAATCAAGCATTTTACAGCAGGTTGGAGTACCCTGTATCTCAGCAGAGTAATAAGGTTGGGAAGAATTCAAATACTCATTTTGACTGCCTCCAGAAGTTAGATCAGATGGTCAATGTAATTTTGTGCTAGGCTTTTCCCTTTAGGCTTTAAACCATCAAAGTTTTCATTAGTTTCGATCACTCTCGAAATCAAACATTTTACAGCAGGTTGGAGCACCCTGTATCTCAGCAGAGGAATATGGTAGGGAAGAATTCAAACATTCATTTTTACTGCCTCCAGAAGTTAGATCAGATGGCTAATGCAATTTGGTGCTAGGCCTTTCCCTTTAGGTTTTACCCCAACAATGTTTTCATTAGTTTCGCTCACTCTCAAAATCAAGCATTTTGCAGCAGGTTGGAGCACCTTGTATCTGAGCAGAGGAATAAGGTAGGGAAGAATTGAAATACTCATTTTGAGTGACTCCAGAAGTTAGATCAGATGGTCAATGCAATTTGGTGCTGGACCTTTCCCTTTAGGTTTTACCCAAACAATGTTTTCATTAGTTTCGCTCACTCTCGAAATCAAACATTTCACAGCAGGTTGGAGCACCTTGTATCTGGGCCGAGGAATAAGGTAGGGAAGAATTCAAATACTCATTTTGACTGCCTCCAGAAGTCAGATCAGATGGCCAATGCAATTTGGTGCTAGGCCTTTCCCTTTAGGTTTTACCCCAACAATGTTTTCATTAGTTTCAATCACTCTCAAAATCAAGCATTTTACAGCAGGTTGGAGCACCTTGTATCTCAGAAGAGGAATAAGGTAGGGAAGAATTCAAATCCTCATTTTGACTGCCTCCAGAAATTAAATCAGATGGCCAATGAAATTTGGTGCTAGGCCTTTCCCTTTAGGTTTTACCCCAACAATGTTTTCATTAGTTTCGCTCACTCTCAAAATCAAGCATTTTGCAGCAGGTTGGAGCACCTTGTATCTGAGCAGAGGAATGAGGTAGGGAAGAATTGAAATACTCATTTTGACTGCCTCCAGAAGTTAGATCAGATGGCCAATGAAATTTGGTGCTAGGCCTTTCCCATTAGGTTTTATCCCAACAATGTTTTCATTAGTTTCGCTCACTCTCGAAATCAAGCATTTTACAGCAGGTTGGAGCACCTTGCATCTCAGCAGAGGAAGGAGGTAGGGAAGAATTCTAATGATCATTTTGACTGTCTCCAGAAGTTAGATCAGATGACCAATGCAATTTGGTGCTAGGTCTTTCCCTTTAGGTTTTACCCGAACTATGTTTTCATTAGTTTCGCTCACTCTTGAAATCAAACATTTTACAGCAGGTTGGAGTGGCCTGTATCTCAGCAGAGGAAAGAGGTAGGGAAGAATTCTAAGGATCATTTTGACTGCCTCCAGAAGTTAGATCAGATGGCTAATGCAATTTGGTGCTAGGCCTTTCCCTTTAGGTTTTACCCCAACAATGTTTTCATTAGTTTCGATCACTCTCGAAATCAAGCATTTTACAGCAGGTTGGAGCACCTTCTATCTCAGCAGAGGAATAAGGTAGGGAAGAATTGAAATACTCATTTTGACTGCCTCCAGAAGTTAGATCAGATGGCCAATGCAATTTGGTGCTAGACCTTTCCCTTTAGGTTTTACCCCAACAATGTTTTCATTAGTTTCACTCACTCTCGAAATCAAGCATTTTACAGCAGGTTGGAGCACCTTGTATCTGAGCCGAGGAATAAGGTAGGGAAGAATTGAAATACTCATTTTGACTGCCTCCAGAAGTTAGATCAGATGGCCAATGCAATTTGGTGCTAGGCCTTTCCCTTTAGGTTTTACCCCAACAATGTTTTCATTAGTTTCGCTCACACGCAAAATCACGTATTTTACAGCAGGGTGGACCACCCTGTATCTCAGCAGAGGAAAGAGGTAGGGAAGAATTCAAATACTCATTTTGACTGCCTTCAGAAGTTAGATCAGATGGCCAATGCAATTTGGTACTAGGCCTTTCCCTTTAGGTTTTACCCCAACAATGTTTTCATTAGTTTCTCTCACTCTCGAAATGAAGCATTTTACAGCAGGTTGGAGCACCTTGTATCTCAGCCGAGGAATAAGGTAGGGAAGAATTCTAAGGATCATTTTGACTGTCTCCAGAAGTTAGATCAGATGGCCAATGCAATTTGGTGCTAGGCCTTTCCCTTCAGGTTTTACCCCAACAATGTTTTCATTAGTTTCGCTCACTCTCGAAATCAAGCATTTTACAGCAGGTTGGAGCGCCTTCTATCTGAGCAGAGGAAAGAGGTAGGGAAGAATTGAAATACTAATTTTGACTGCCTCCAGAAGTTAGATCAGATGGCCAATGCAATTTGGTGCTAGGCCTTTCCCTTTAGGTTTTAAACCAACAATGTTTTCATTAGTTTCGCTCACTCTCGAAATCAAGCATTTTACAGCAGATTGGAGCACCCTGAATCTCAGCAGAGGAAAGAGGTATGGAAGAATTCAAACAGTCATTTTGACTGCCTCCAGAAGATAGATCAGATGGCCACTGCAATTTGGTGCTTGGCCTTCCCCTTTAGGTTTTACCCCAGCAATGTTTTGCTTCTATTCGAATTGTCTCAGAAGTGCTGTATGCAGCTGTTGATTAATGCATGTATCTCAGCAGAGGAAAGCGTTAGGGCTGAATTCAAATACTCATTTTGACTGCCTCTAGAAGTTAGATCAGATGACAAATGCAATTTGGTGCAATGCCTTTCCCTTTAGGTTTTACCCCAACAATGTATTCATTAGTTTCTATCACTCTCGAAATCAAGCATTTTACAGCGGTGTGGACTCCCCTGTATCTCAGCAGAGGAAAGAGGTAGGGAAGAATTCTAAGGATCATTTTGACTGCCTCCAGAAGTTAGATCAGATGGCCAATGCAATTTGGTGCTAGGCCTTTCCCTTTAGGTTTTACCCCAACAATGTTTTCATTAGTTTCGATCACTCTCAAAATCAACCATTTTGCAGCGGTGTGGACTCCCCTGTATCTCAGCAGAGGAAAGAGGTAGGGAAGACTTCTAAGAATCATTTTGACCGCCTCCAGAAGTTAGATCAGATGGCAAATGCAATTTGGTGCTAGGCTTTTGCCTTTAGGTTTTACCCCAATAATGTTTTGTTTCTATTTGTATTGTCTCAGAAGTGCTGTATGCAGCTGTTGATTAATGCATGTATCTCAGCAGAGGAAAGTGTTAGGGCTGAATTCAAATACTCATTTTGACTGCCTCCAGAAGTTAGATCAGATGGCAAATGCAATTTTGTGCAAGGCCTTTCCCTTTAGGTGTTACCCCAACAATGTCTTCATTAGTTTCAATCACTCTCGAAATCAAGCATTTTACAGCAGTGTGGACCACCCTGTATCTCAGCAGAGGAAAGAGGTAGGGAAGAATTCTAAGGATCATTTTGGCTGCCTCCAGAAGATAGATCAGATGGCAAATGCAATTTGGTGCTAGGCTTTTCCCTTTAGGTTTTACCCCAATAATGTTTTCTTTATTTGAATTGTCTCAGAATGCATTTTGCAGCTGTTGATTAATGCATGTATCTCAGCAGAGGAAAGAGTTAGGGAAGAATTCAAGAATCATTTTGACTGCCTCCAGAAGTTAGATCAGATGGCAAATGTAATTTGTTGCAAGGCCTTTCCCTTTAGGTTTTACCCCAACAATATTTTCATTAGTTTCAATCACTCTCAAAATCAAGCATTTTACAGCAGTGTGGACCACCCTGTATCTCAGCAGAGGAAAGAGGTAGGGAAGAATTCTAAGGATCATTTTGAATGTCTCCAGAAGTTAGATCAGATGGCAAATGCAATTTGGTGCTAGGCTTTTCCCTTTAGGTTTTACCCCAACAATGTTTTGCTTCTATTCGAATTGTCTCAGAAGTGCTGTATGCCGCTGTAGGGTAGTGCATGTATCACAGGAGTGGAAAGTGTTAGGGCTGAATTCAAATACTCATTTTGACTGCCTCCAGAAGATAGATCAGATGGCAAATGCAATTTGGTGCTAGGTCTTTCCCTTTAGGTTTTACCCTAACAATGTTTTCATTGGTTTCGATCACTCTCGAAATCAAGCATTTTACAGTAGTGTGGACCACCCTGTATCTCAGCTGAGGAAAGAGGTAATGAAGAATTCTAAGGATCAGTGTGACTGCCTCCAGAAGTTAGATCAGATGGCAAATGTAATTTGGTTCTAGGATTTTGCCTTTAGGTTTTACCCCAAGAATGTTTTGCTTCTATTCGAATTGTCTTAGAAGTGCTGTATGCAGCTGTAGATTAATGCATGTATCTCAGCAGAGGAAAGTGTAAGGGCTGAATTCAAATTCTCATTTTGACTGCCTCCAGAAGTTAGATCAGATGGCAAATGCGATTTGGTGATAGGCTTTTCCCTTTAGGTTTTACCCCAGGAATGTTTTGCTTCTATTCGAATGGTCTCAGAAGTGCTGTATGCAGCTGTAGATTAAAGCATGTATCTCAGCAGAGGAAAGTGTTAGGGCTGAATTCAAATACTTATTTTGACTGTCTCCAGAAGTTAGATCAGATGGCAAATGCAATTTGGTGCAAGTCCTTTCCCTTTAGGTTTTACCCCAAGAATGTTTTGCTTCTATTCGAATTGTCTCAGAAGTGCTGTATGCAGCTGTAGATTAAAGCATGTATCACAGCAGAGGAAAGTGTTAGGACTGAATTCAAATACTCATTTTGACTGCCTCCAGAAGTTATATCAGATGGCAAATGCAATTTGGTGCTAGGCCTTTCCCTTTAGGATTTACCCCATGAATGTCTTCATTAGTTTCGATCACTCTCGACATCCAGCATTTTACAGCAGCGTGGACCACCCTGTATCTCAGCAGAGGAAAGAGGTAGGGAAGAATTCTAAGGATCAGTTTGAACGCCTCCAGAAGTTAGATCAGATGGCAAATGAAATTTGGTGCAAGGCCTTTCCCGTTAGGTTTTACCCCAACAATGTTTTCATTAGTTTCGATCACCCTCGAAATCCAGCATTTTACAGCAGTGTGGACCACCCTGTATCTCAGCAGAGGAAAGAGGTAGGGAAGAATTCTAAGGATCATTTTGACTGTCTCCAGATGGTAGATCAGATGGCAAATGCAATTTGGTGCTAGGCTTTTCCCTTTAGGTTTTACCCCAAGAATGTTTTGCTTCTATTCCAATTGTCTCAGAAGTGCTGTATGTAGCTGTAGATTAATGCATGTATCTCAGCAGAGGAAAGTGTAAGGGCTGAATTCAAATGCTCATTTTGACTGCCTCCAGAAGTTAGATCAGATGGGAAATGCGATTTGGTGCTAGGCTTTTCCCTTTAGGTTTTACCTCAACAATGTTTTCATTAGTTTCAATGACTCTCAGAATCTACCATTTTACAGCAGTGTGGACCACCCTGTATCTCAGCAGAGGAAAGAGGTAGGGAAGAATTCTAAGGATCAGTTTGACTGTCTCCAGAAGTTAGATCAGATGGCAAATGCAATTTGGTGCTAGGCCTTTCCCATTAGGTTTTACCCCAACAATGTTTTCCCTGGAGTCCCCCAGGGATCAGTGCTGGGCCCCACCCTCTTTAACATCTTTGTTGATGATCTGGATGAGGGCATTGAGTCTATCATCAGTAAATTTGCTGATGACACCAGGCTGGGGACAGGAGTTGATCGGCTAGAGGGTAGAGAGGCTTTGCAGAGAGACCTCGACAGGCTGGACAGATGGGCAGTTTCCAACGGCATGAAATTTAATGCATCCAAGTGCCGGGTTCTGCACATTGGCCACAACAACCCCATGCAGTGTTACAGGCTGGGGTCAGAGTGGCTGGAGAGCAGCCAGGCAGAGAGGGTGTGCCCGGTTGACGCTGTCCCCTTAAGAAAGGGAGTATGGTGGACGGAAGTTGGTAAACGGAAGGAATACTCTAAACTAATTTTCATTGGTCGAGTGGGAGGAAGCACTATCTGGCCTGAGAGTGAAGTGGGCATTCCCAGCACTTCTCTGTCACTCTTGCTTCCGCTTCTCCAGGGTGCAGGAACTCTTCTCTGTGCTGGGCTTTCTGCCAAGGCCTCGGCCTTGAGGATAAGATAACCAGGTCTATATTAACTGCTTTCAATTAACACAAACTGCTTTTAACTTCTTTCTTTCTTCTTTCTCCCTCTTTTCCGAACTATTCTGGGGAAAGGGGGGAAGAGAGGGGAGAGCGGAGGTGGGGAAGCCCCTCTGCCGAGGGGGGTTACTCTCATTTCTGTGTTACTCTGTTGTATATCTTTGTATATATTGTAGATATTGTAAATTTGTAAATATTCCCCTGCAAAACCCTACACTGCTTTGTAAATATAGCTCCACTGCTTTGCTAATTCAGCTGGTGAGTTTTTTTCCTTTCCCTTCAATTTTTTTCCCTTTTACCT